>JAXGGA010014198.1:0-32821 GCA_038373865.1 Uloborus plumipes | reverse complement strand
ATGCCCTTTGATGTTTTAAAGACCTTAAAAGTCCAGTTTTGTCATAGGGGGGAGGCTTAAGCCCAAAGCCCCCTCCTTGGCAGTGGCCGCCGTCGGTGTTGAAGTGTCCTGGATGATCGTTGTTAGTGCCGCGCCTGGACTGCACGAATGTGTGGTAATCAATGAAATGTATGCGAATGCTCTTAAAGAACCTGGATCCATTAAAATTTATATAGTTGAATTGTAGTTGCGTATGATTCTATACATTGTTTTTGCTCAGACTTCAAAACTAACGTTTAAAAGTAGTTTCGATGGTGTTCAAAGAAAAAAAAATATTTTTACTTTTTAGAGCAATTTCCAACTGAAGTCGGTTCTATTTTTTTTTTTTTTTTTTTTCAAAATTTTATTTCTTCACAATATCAGTAAAAGTTTTAAAACTTTTTCTTTAAATAACAATATTTTTTGAGAAAGAAATCGAACCGACTTCAGAACGGTAATCGGCTTTTGCTCTAAAAAGTAAAAAAATAATTTTATTCTTTGAGCACCATCACTACTTTTAAACATCAGTTTTGAAGTAAGCGCAAAAACGATACGTAAAATCATACAAAACTACAACTCAATTATAAATATCAATTTCAATGGATCTAGGTTCTTTAATAACATTCACACACATTACTTTGACGACCACATATTTATGGAATGATACAAATATTCTGCTCTTCATTTTCAACGGTTTCTCTAAAAAATGTTGGCAAAATATGGTTGAAGATTATTTCACCTGTACTTTTTGCACCGACTTCAAAACTTATGTTTAAAAGTAGTATCGACAGTGCTGAAATATTTTTTTTTTTTTCTACTTTTTGAAGCAACAGCCGATTGAAGTTCTGAAATCGATTCTTTTTCTGTCTCAAAAATATTTTTGTTTTATTCTTTTTAGTGTAAATGTTCTTCAGAAATAAGGTTATGCCAACATTACGAAACTTCACCTAATTTTCTCAAGTAAATTCTCCATAAATATCTATAAAAAAAAAAAGCTATCAAATGTTAAAAGATTGACACTAAAAACCAATAATTGTTATTCTCTGGTATTTATTTATGTGCTCATTTTATCAAAGCCATTTAAATATTAACGACTTTTTAACTAATTTGTACTTCAAAGCAATACTAATTACTGGCGATAAAAATGCTAAGTACGTAGCCCATTATCTGTTATCAGTATTAGATGCAGAAAAAAAGACCATAGAAATGGATTTTCTTATATAATCCAGAGAAGCCTTCATTCAAAAATTTTTGAATGAAGGCTTCTCTGGATTACATAAGGTCATGTCATGGATTACAATACATGTCATTAAAACGATTATTGTGATCACGATGTCTATTCCTCTCGATTTTTGTAGGATCTCGTTACCAAACCCGGACCGTGAGACCATGGGACCAACTGGAAGGTATACCCTTCCAAACAAAAAAAATTGAAATCGGTCCAGGCGTCTTCGAACAATCGGTGAACATATATTTCATTCACACTGACCCTCTCTCTCTCTTCTGCGCAGGGACGTTTCGGGGGTGGAGCTGCTGATGAACAACCACCAGAGCCTCAAGGCCGAGATCGACACCAGGGAGGAGAACATCTCCTCGTGCGTGAGGCTGGGCAAGGAGCTGCTAGCCAGGAACCACTATGCCTCCAATGAGGTCAGTAACCTTTCCCATCGTCTCCCAATTCCATTTATTTTACCCCCCCCCCCCCCCGCCGCTCTTTACCCAAATCTCAAAGATTGCCGAAGCGTTTTCAAGATTCTGATTAACCCATTTATGCCCAGTAGCCTAAAAACGGGACGCTTGTTATTACTGCATACAAAAACCTGTAATGAGTATATCATTTTACTAAAGCTGTTTTTTACAAGTTAAATAGTACATTCTTCTTGAGAAAACCAGATAGAACCACTAGTTGGACATCAGAGTTGATTTATTGACAGCTATTTTCAGACAAATCAGTCGAGCAACGATCCGGCAGGATAGCCGCAGAAAGTAAATGTTCTTTGCGAGCTTATTTTTCATAAAATTAAACTATTTTAAAATGATTTGCTTAAAATGATCACAAATGCCTTTCGTAATGTTACTTTGCATAAGTAAAGTCAAGTAAGGTTGTATTTTGCTCACATATCTGCAAAATATCCCATAAACAGGACGTTAAATAACTTAATAAATATGGCAACGGCGATCTATTTGACGCCTAAACTGTATGTAAACCATTCCAAGTAAGAGTTTTAAGCAGATAAAAATTGGAAAAAAATTGTTAAAAAAAACTTGGGCATAAATGGGTTAAGAAAACTTTCCAGAGAAATCACCCAAATTCTAAAGTCACCATGAAATTTTAAGACTTCCTGTTTCTAAAAATTTCCCCGAACTACAAAGATGCTCTAAATTTGCTTTCTTAAGACTCTACTTTCTGTAGTGGTATCTTTTTTAGAAAGGGGACTCCTTTATTTTTATGTCAGTAAAAGTACCGTTAAACTGCTTTTGTAAGACTTCAAATTACGAAAAAATCGTTCGGTATTCCCCCCAATTGTCTTCTGAAGTCCACTAAATAAGTTTAATATTAAATTTTTAGGACTTAATAAATCTACAGTGGAGAACATCCGAACTCTCCTATGCTCTTTAAGCCATCCAAAGACAGCCTGAAATGACTTCCAACTTCGAAAAATTTTCTTTAGAAAGCCCCAAACTTTTAAGTTTTCTAAAAAAATTTACTGTTTTTAAAATACCAAATTACGCCTCCAAGCAGGCCCGTCATTTAGGGGGGGCAGGGGGGGTCAATTGCCCCCCCCCCTTTGAGAAATCAATGTATTTACATATAAGTGGGCGTGGTTTTTTATGTTTTCCGATGAAATTGCATTGTGTTTGGACCGTTTGTCCCCCCCTGAAAAAAACTTGAAATGACGCCCCTGCCTCCAACAAAGTCAGTAACCTTTCCCCATTGTCCACCATATTATAATGGTGAAAACTGCGAAACGAGGCTGATTGGCTGTTTGTTCTGTTTCAGATCAAAGAGAAACTGCTCACGCTTACCAATCAGAGGACGGTCATGATGGACCGATGGGAGGAGCGTTGGGAACACCTTCAACTCAGTAAGTAACTGAAGGGGCTGTAAGATTAAGGTATCTATGTATCTCTGTATCTATCGATCTGTGTATCTGCCTCTGGCACTCTAGTGCCCAAACCAAAAAACTGATTTTGATTTTTTCTTTTTTTGTTCGAATGGTGAGTTGATCGAGAGTTCTTTGCTAGGTCGCGTCTTCTTCGGACGTCATCAATTAGCGAAGATATTAATTAAAAACCCTCAAAACGTTTTTCGCGATTTTTGAAGTGGAAACGTACTTGAAAATTTAAAACAGCGGTACCAAAAGAAAGAGAAAAATTTTCTGCGTCTGAAAGAATGTGTTTAGAACTTTCATATCATATAGAGCTCGTTTTTTTTTTTTTTTTGTTTGCTAACGCGGCTAAGCCTTTACGCGATTGGAAACCGAGACCATTGTTTGCCGACGAGGAAAGAAAACTCGATGATTTAAAATGTTTACCCGTTCCCTGTTTCTATTCGTTAACAGTTAAAATACTTGTCATTGATTTTAGAATAAGGATTTCAAGAGGATTTTCAACTTTCCCGCTTTATTCTGCTTTTGCGACTATACTCCGTTAGTTTTAAACAGGCGTATCGAGTTTGGAAATTTTGCGTCATCTCCATGGCAACCGTACAAAAAAAAAAACAGCTCCACTCTTTTTTTTTTTATGCACTGAGGCATTTCATTTGTTTTATGTTTTTCCAATGAGGCTTACGCTTTTGTTTATATCCGCATGTCTCAGTTATTTCTCAACGGTTTCTAACAAATCTATACTGCAAGGTCTACACAATATCTACCCAGGTAGCACAAAAAAACTTTTTAACGTTTTATAAACGTTTAAAATCCGTTGTGACAACGTTAATAACCATTTTACAACCTTTAAAAAACGAAGTGTGCTACTTGGGTACACTGCAGCCTTTCTTGACAAAAACATCGTGACGTTAGCCAATGAAAAACGAGCAAGATAAAACGTCACAGCCTACTAGGCGAATGAGAGGAGATCGCTGACTGCTTGTGAGCTCTTATTGGCGCCGCCCGTAGTGACGGTCAGTGTCAACTTAAGTTGCTGTCTAGTATAGTCCAGGGGCGGATACAAGGGAGGGGCGATGGAGTGATCGCCCCTCCCTTGAGATCCCTCCATCAGTAAATTTTCAATATTGAAGTTCAAAAAACTTAGTTTAAGAAGAGTTTTAATGATGTTGAAGGAAGGAAGTTTGGGCTCTCCCAGGGAAATATTTCAAAATTGAAGTCCGAAACCTATATGATCAATACTGTCGGCCCCACTTAATCGGGTAACTGATAAACGAGTACCTAGCTTTTACGAATAGAATATCTGGGAACCGAATATTTCCCAGGCCACAGACGTAATGTTAAAGATCCCCGTTTAATCGAATACTCCGCCTAATCGAATGATATTTCTTGGAACCGACAGTATTTGTAATCCAGTATACATAGTAAAAAGTAAGTAATAAAATCAATCGCCCCTCCCTTGATAAATTTTTGGATCCGCCCTTGGTATAGTCATACATAAATAAACCAAAAATTTCTATGGAAAAGTTGTGCTTTATGAACGTTGATTTTTCAATCATAGAATAATAGTTTACACACAAAGCAATTTTTAACCGTTTGCATTTAACCATTGTTGCAAAAGCTAAGCGGAGAAAAAGTCCATGGAGCGGATCAGTCCACTTAATCAGAGCCAGCCTGTTGGTTAGATTGATGTTTTTTTTTTCACTGCTGAGCTTTCTGTTTTCCTTTCAGTCCTGGAGGTGTACCAATTCGCTCGTGATGCCGCCGTGGCGGAGGCCTGGCTCATCGCACAGGAACCCTACCTGCTCAGCCAAGAACTGGGGGTAGGTAACGGAACGAGTTGTATCAGATGTTTATATGCAGCGCAGGAGGGAGTAAAAACGGAGAATACTGCCGTACTAAGCACAAACGTGGTACAGTCTATATATTTCACGGTACAGAAGAAAAATTCGAGATACAAAGGTTTCGTGTGATAAAATGTACAAAAATAAGAAATTGGAACAAAGTCAAATACTTAATAGATTGTTTTACATCGATATTGTTGAATGTTTCACTGTGCGACATGTTGTGAGTCCACGTTTTATTAATTGTGACGACTCTATCGGTAGTAAGTGAATGCATACCTTTAAGGACGAGCAGTCTTTGAATGGTTGTGCAGAAGATGATTTTTGTCTCCAAGTTACACCATTGGATATAGGTGGCTGGAAATGAAATTCAAAGATAAGAGTTGTCAAAGTTCGAGATAGAGAGGTTTTCGGGCAAAATCACTCGAGATAAACATGAGAAAAAGCATTTAATGTATGCTGTAAGAATAGGGAAATTGAAAAATAGAGAGGTTTTCGAGATAGGCAGGTTCGAGATAAAGAAGCTCGACTGTATCTGCAGTCGAGCACAAACTGAGATGTAACTCTTCAAAGTTTTGCGCCACCATGTATTTGATTCAGATGAAACTTTTTCAGATTTTTTTCACAAATATGTCCCGTTCTCAAATGACTATGGCAGGAATTCAAGTGAAACAGGCGATCGCATATTGCAATCGCTACTGGAAATGAATTACATTAGAACGTTTCTTGATAAAAACATCGTGACGTCAGCGTGACGTTTGCCTATGAAAAACGAGCTAGATAAAACGTCACAGCCTACTTGGCGAATAAGAGGAGATCGCCGACCGCTTATGAGCTCTTATTGGCTCCACCCGTAGTGACGTCAAGGCGATTAGCATTTATTGCGATTGCAACTTATCCAAATTTGGGAATTTGCGATTGCAATGGTGAGTTGCGATCGTCCGTGTTTCACTTGAATCCCTGCCTAAATCATTTTGTATTTAGGTAACATACGTCATAAAGAGCCACCTGGTGGCGCTAACTCAATTTTGTTATTCAATGCAGATACCATTTTTGTGCTCAGCACGGCAGTACAGCCTGACCGGACCACTACACTGCAGAAAATGAGCCGTTGTTCTCACAGTATAATACCGGCAGCCCATCTTCCAATTGAAAACTGTAAAATGCTCAGTAATAAAATGTAAAACTAGTCGTTTTACAGTTTCTTACTGTAAAATTAGCATTTTCACAGTTTATTGCAGTAAAATTTAGCTGTATTATACTGTGAAAACAGCAGCATAATTCTAGCTGCAGAAGTACTGTTTAAAACTGTAAAACGCACGGTAATAAACTGTAAAATTAGTAGTTTTAGTTTACTACTGTAAAGCAGAAATTTTATAGTTTAGTACCGTAAAATTAGCATTTTTTTCAGTTTATTACTATAAAATTAGCTGCATCAGGGGTGTCCATCCCCCCCCCCAAGCTCAATGGCTCAAATTCCCCCCCAAAATTTTTTCACAACCGTATTGTGCTTTTTATTTTATTCCTCATTTTTATTTTATTTATTTTTTTTAATATTATTTATTTATTTTTTAAATATTATTATTATTATTTTAATATTATTATATAAAAAAAAATTTAAATATTTATTTACTTATAAAAATATTTTGATTGATTTTTTTAAATTATAACTTTTTTAAAAATTTATTATTTTTTTTTTTAAAGTACTAATTATGCGCAGAATAGAATCGCTTTTTTCCCCTTCCAAACATTCCAAGCACACACACACATACACCCAAAAATAAATAAATAAATAATAATAAAGAAATAATTTAAATTAAAAAAAATAATTAATTAATAATTTACATTAAAAAATCAGTAAATAATTTGATTAAAAAAATTAATAAATAATTTAAATAAATAAATAAATTAGTTTTAAAAACTCCCCCCCCCCCAAAAAAAAAAAATTTTTGATGGCGCAACCTGCGCTATAATTCCCCCCTGTGGGCACCCTTGAGCTGCATTATACTGTAAAAACATTCATTTTTTACAGTACCACAGAGAGAGGACCGGTGAACTGGAAACAAAAAAGGGCCCCTCCATTTTGAAACAGGCAGGATCGGCAAAGCGTGAACATTTAACTGCTCGCGCGACGTCGTTGATCCTTTTTTTTTTTTTGAATCTGAAGAGTTTTAGAGCAAGAGCCCATGAGGTCTAGACTTATGTCATTTAAAAAAGCCGAATTTCTGTCTGCGCAAGCACACCACATCGGGTAAAGAATGGTTCGCTATTAAGGAATCTGGCCCTTGACTGGAAACAGGTTGCAAAGGTGCTTCAAAAACTGAGTCATTCCATGTCGAGGGACCACCCTGCCGTCTCTGATTTGAACCAAATTTCATACCGAAGCAGACTAACTCATGCAAAGTTTTAGCCTGCAAGAGTGCAAGACCCACATTTGGATCAACATAAAAAAAAAAAAGTGCTCCAAAATGACGGATCAACTTTTTTCTTTTATAAGTTCTCTTCTAGATGCTCACTATTTGTCTTGGAAGCTGAAATGTGCATTGGTTGGTTTCATAGGCACGTCTGCACCCCCCTCTAAATGTGAGAGGGTTGGCTTGGGGAGAACCAGGTCACGTGACATGGAATGACTATGCCGTTCATTTTTTGCTGTAGTTTCACGCATCTTTGCAAGCTTGTTTCCTACCAAAGCCAGCGTGACCAACGCCTCCAAAATACTAAATGCCTGCAACTCTGTGGTTTTTAGCACAGAGCAAAATTTCATTCTTGGTTCACGATACACTGTCATCTACCATAATTCTTCGAGAAAGAAAAATTAACGATTGGTTCATTTCTAAATTTAAATTTAAAAATCAACAAATCAAAACATTTAATTCGAATAGTGTTTGAATCCATCGCCAGTAGCTGCAAAATGCCCTTGGTTCACGATACACTGCCATCTACCGGAGTTCTTTGAAAAATTAACGATTGGTTCATTTCTGAATTTAAATTTAAAAATTATCCAATCAAAATATAACAACGGCATTATCGGATTGCCGCAAGGTGGCGTTTAAAGTGGAACCCATCTCGACTAGAGCCGCTATATAGACAGGCCGACGCATCAAGATTAAGTTTCACCACTTTGGATCCAATTCCTTAACTTTTACTTCCAAATTTTCATTGTTGCGGAGCAGGGTTACCAGAAAAAAGTTTTGGCACATTGCTAATCTTTGCCAAATCCACGTGCCACTAATAATGCCTCACAGTGAAAAATTACCAAAATGCGAATGCTAGCCAGAAAAGACAACCACTCAAACACACAAACACGCGCTGGATCCAAAGTGGTGAAACTTAATCTTGATGCGCTGGCTCGTATATATAGAGGCCTTAATCTCGACGATAGCGAAGCAAATGTTCTAGGCATTTAGTATTTAGGAGGCGTTGGCGCGTCTCAACTCAACTTATAGGACTTTTAAAAAATGGCGGAAGTCTACCACTCATGGCTCTTGGGCTATTTTGTTTCCGCTGCCAGTTTTTTTTTTTTTTTATCTGACGTTACTTTTAGTTTTTATATTCATTGACAACTATTATGAACTAAGGGGCAAAAGAATGATTACTTCAATTCGCAGGACAAAGATTTACAAAAAGTGCTTTTTAAAAGGTATCTAAAAAAAATGGCATAAATAATATTAGGTGTATTGCAATGGGTTGCTTTTTCAACATTTTCTCCTTTTTACTTCCTTTTACGTAGTAAAAGAAGTATTATGATCGCGAAAAAAATGTCACTCCAATTTCTGTCTTCATCTATAGTTTTCTCACCCCTCCCCCCCCCCCCCCCCAACGAATGTTGAATCGTGTTTTCGACCCCTCATTTTATATACGCAGGATAATGTCGAAAATGCTATTCGTTTAATAATTGTTGCTCCGAACTCTCGTACAAGAGTGCTAGTAACCATTCTTTTCTGCTATTAAAGAACATCGATTATTTAATGGACGTAAAAGGAAGTAGAGTGGGGTCCACACCAGATTTTTTTTTTAAAAACTTAGTTACGCTTGAGAAAAAATTAAATTTTCGTCCTCTCTCTTGTTACGTGAAATTTTTTTTTTTTTTTTTTAAGATAGAAAAAGTATAGTAATAAAGTTAACTGTTGTTGTTTTTTTTTTTTTTTTTTTGAAAAAAAGGCATAAATTATCGTTTTAGACAAGTACATTTGAAATGTGATTATTGCTGTCGGCAGGTTGATAATGCGTTGGGCAAATAAGAATTTTACCGGAAGCAGAAAATATCTTTGTAGATCGATTTATTATTATAGAAGGCATTGTCATACACAGGTTTTACTGTATACATAGTATAAAATTTGTGTTTATATAAATATATGTTGTTTATTTGCAGCATAGCTTGGACGAAGTGGAGCAGCTGATCAAGAAGCACGAGGCCTTCGAGAAATCTGCGGCTGCGCAGGAGGAGAGGTTCGCCGCTCTCGGCCGCCTCACGACGGTAGGTTCGAATCCCCGAAGCAGAAATGAAGAAAGAACAGCAAATGGGGCGATAAATAATTTGCAAAATTTTACACAATGATTCGCATTTTTTCAAATGATGGAAAGAACCGTATTTAATTAATAGTTGAACATGTTTTTTACGTCATTCCATATTTTAAAAAAAATGTTTCAGTTGCCGATTTTCTCGAGGGTATCTTTTGCAATTAAATGCAAAATACTTCGCCGGGTAAAATGAAACGATTTCTCAAAAAGTAAAAACCAAAAAGCAACGTCTAAAAGCGCTTTTAGACGTTGCTTTTTGATTTTTACTCATTTTCGCACAAAGTGTACTGTTTTTTATTTTTCAATAATTGGCTGTATCTGTTAGATCGGAGCTAATGACTTCAACGACTAGGAAATATAGAAGGGAAAGATAGGGGGGGACTTTTGCGAGTTGTTTATCCAGAAAAGGTATTGGAGGATGATTAAAAAGCAATAGCTTTGTGCATGACAATGTAAAATGAGACACAAGCTTTTAAAGCAGAAATAAGATTAAAAGTTGTAAAAGGTGCAAACATGTTTCGGAGGCAACAGCCTCCTTCCTCAGTGCCACAGCCTCCTTCCTCAGTGCCCAGCAAGCAAATGAACTGGAACAGGTAATTGGGAGTTTAAATACTGTAACGAGTCCGTAGCACCTTCAACTTTCTTTAAATGAGCATTCCAATCTTGAGGAAGTAACTATAAATTTATTTACAAGTATTTACACTATTTACAATATGAGCAGGAAACAATTGCCAAACATCCAGCAATTAGGTAGCAAACAGTACACTGTACTCTTAACAGTAACTCAGCACCACGTATCTAACGTGAACAGTAATTAAGAAATTACAAAAGCAAAACATCGCCCAAGCGAATAGCGAATAAAACGAGTCACCAGAATCAAATCTGAAAAGAACTGCCTGACTTGTGTTCAAGGCCAGCTATTTATACACGGAAAGAAATTACGACAATATTCGAGAAAAACCTGGAATATTTTGTTTCATTCATAACTTTGAACAATCCATTCACAAATTCTAGCGATAAGAAAAAAAACCACGCGAAAATGTCTTCACGCTTATTAAAGTTAGGGCAAGTGTAAAAACTGCAAAGTGTTTCAGGGCCGGTATACAGATGATAAAAGTGATATCTTCAGATACATTTGCAACATGACGTCAGATAAAACCAAAACTAATGAAAATGATGCAAGGCAGGAAAAACAACAACTATTTACAAGATTTGTAACATTGCCCCCTTCCCAAGGACTGCACGTCCCGGGCAGTACAATCCCCAGAAAGGAAGCAAGGAAAAATTTACAGGTGCACACATTAAATGATGACCAATCATAAACATGATAAACAATAACAATGAGAATATGAAAGAAATAATGACATTGATAAAGTAATATTACAGACAATTAAAGGCAAAAGTTATATACAAAATTTACAAACAAATTACCATGGTAGCTTTAGATTTACTTTACGAACTATGGCCATAGTATGGGGCTAGCCGATCATAATGGACAACCCTAGGTTTTGAATGTGATGACTTCTGGATCCTCACTACGACGTCGTTCAGCCGGTGGAGAACTGTGTAAGGTCCATCCCAATGCGACTGCAATTTGGGTGACAGACCTTTACGTCGGATGGGATTCCATAGCCCTACTTTGTCACCTTCTTGAAAGTCATGACCAGTGGACCTTGTGTCGTATCGGGTCTTCATCTTCTCCGTTGCGATGTTGATTCGCTCCCGCGCGAAGTGATGAACGTCCTCCAACCGGGTCTGGAGATCCTGGACGTATTCCTCAGGCGATGAAGGCGCATCTGGAGGGAGACCGAAGACGAGATCACAAGGTAGCCGAAGCTCTCGGCCGAAGAGCATCTGTGATGGGGAATATCCGGTGGTCTCGTGGACAGCACTGCGGTAGGCCAGCAGAAACAGAGGAAGTTTCTTGTCCCAATCCTGTTGATTTTTGGAGACCATAAGCGAGAGATTATTAAGGATTGTCCTGTTGAATCTCTCCACCATGCCGTCCGATTGTGGGTGTAGTGCTGTCGTTCGAGTTTTCTCAATTTTGAGGATTTTACATAGGCCCTTAAACACAGCAGAGATGAAGTTTCTCCCCTGATCGGAATGGATCTGCAAAGGTGTCCCATATCTCGAGATCCAATGCTGGACTAGAGTCTCTGCTACAGTGGTAGCTTCTTGATCCGGAATGGAATATGCTTCGGGCCATTTGGTGAAATAGTCAATGGAAACGAGGATGTATTTGTTCCCATCAGTAGTTTTCGGTAGAGGACCAAGAATGTCGATCCCGATTCGTTCGAAAGGAGCTCCTACGTTGTAAAGATGTAGCTTCCCGCGGCTTCTTCTCTTCGGTCCTTTACGGGCAGCACAGGCGTCACAAGAATGGCACCACTTCTCTACGTCATCCTTCGCCTTGCTCCAGAAGAAGCGCTCTCGAACCTTGCAGAGGGTTTTCAAGACACCAAAATGTCCTCCAGTCGGACTACTGTGCAATTCCTTTAGAACGTCTGGAATTCTTGATCTGGGAAGGAGTAACTGCCATTTGAATGCTTTACCATCGTCAGATTCCCATTTCCGATACAGGACGCCATTTCGCAACTGGAGAGATTTCCATAGAGCCCAGTATCTCTTCGTTGCAGGACTGTAGATAGAAATGTCTTGCCAACTAGGTCGCCGACTGTCCTTTTCCATTAACTCCATGATAGGCTTTAGGTCTGGGTCTTCAAGCTGATTTTTCTTACTTGGTCGTCACTCCATGGATCAGGATCTGAAGATGATGAAGTAGCAGTAACTTGACAGGCAGTAGGGATTGTCATCCCGTATGTTTCTCAATTCGGGAGCAATAATGGCAGTTCTCGGAACAAGGTCTTCTTGATAATGCGTCAGCATTACCGTGTGACGAACCTTTTCGGTGCTTAATCTCGATGTCATATTCCTGGAGCCGCTGTATCCACCTGGCTACCTGGCCCTCTGGATTCTTGAAATTCAACAGCCAAGTTAAAGAGGCATGATCAGTCCGGAGCAGGAATTTACGGCCGTAGAGGTAATGATGGAAATGTTCTACAGCTTTAACTATGGCGAGCAATTCCTTTCTCGTGACACAATAATTTCGCTCCGACTTGGATAAGCATTTGCTCCAGTAGGCAATGACATGTTCGTTACCGTCTATTTCTTGAGATAAAACAGCTCCAACGCTCTCGTGGCTCGCATCAGTGTCAAGTATGAAGGATTTTCCAGGCTGAGGATAAGAGAGAATAGGCGTTGATGTTAAAGCCTCCTTCAGCTGTAGAAATGCATCCTCGCATTCTTTGGACCATTCAAAATTTTGTTTGCTCTCCGTCAGCTTATGCAAAGGTCGTGCAATGTTGGAAAAACCCTTCACAAACTTCCTGTAGTACGTGCAGAGCCCCAGGAAGCTTCGCAGCTGATGAACATTTTCGGGGCGGCTCCAATTCTTGACTGCGGATACCTGGTCTGGATCTGTACGTACACCCTCTGAAGAGATAATGTGACCAAGGTAGTTCACCTCACGGCGGAACAAATTACATTTGGACGGGCTTAACTTCAGGTTGGCTTCCTTAAGCTTTTGCAGCACCTTCCCAAGATTAGCCAAATGTTCCTCAAAACTGCGTCCTATGATGATGATGTCGTCCAAGTAGACAAGACAGGATTCATAAGAGAGTCCTCTTAACACTGATGCCATAAGACGCTCGAACGTGGCTGGTGCATTGCAGAGGCCGAAGGGCATCACTTTAAACTGCCACAAGCCTTGTCCGGTTGTAAACGCCGTCTTCTCTCGGTCGTCGGGGTGTATCTCCACCTGCCAGTAGCCGCTCTTTAAATCCAGGGTCGAAAACCACTTGTGTCCGGAAAGGGTGTCCAGAGTGTCATCGATCCGTGGAAGAGGGTAACTATCCTTCTTGGTGATGTCATTCAGGCGTCGGTAATCAACACAAAATCTGGTGGAGCCGTCTTTCTTTCGGACCAAGACGATAGGGGATGCCCAAGGACTGGATGAGGGTTCGATGACGTCATTCTCCTGCATCTCTTTCACGAGGATCTCAACCTCTTCCTTCTTGGCGAACGGTAGTCGTCTTGGATGCTGCTTGATAGGGGGATGATCTCCAGTGTCGATCCTATGCTGCGCTAAACTCGTGCGACCAACATCTTCGGGTGTAGATGAAAACACCTGCTTGAAGTCGTCCACCAATTTTTCCGCAGCGTATCTTTGATCCTTCGATAATGCTGCACTCCCAATTAATTTCGAAGTCAAGGATTCGGAAGACACAGTCTCGGAGGAATCAATTCTTCTGATGATGCAGTTTACGGGAGTACAAGTTGCCAACACTTCTCCTTTCTTGATATTCCTCGGTCTTTCACTTACATTGGCGACTCTCACAGGAACTGCATTCCTTGAAAGGTCCACAAGTGTAGATGCCACTAGTACTCCTTTTGGGCTATTACTCTGGTTAGGATATTCAATTAGGCCGAATTTAAAGCTGTTGTTTTCATTGAGGGAGCCAGGTATTAGTACTTCTGAAATAGAGGGAATCAATAAATCTGTTTGGGCTATTATTTGATGAGCGGATTTTAAGTTATTTTCGGTGTTGAAAATTGCTATGTCTTCCCTCATCGAGTGCAGCTCATTATTTTTAAAGTCAATAGAAAAATCAAATTTTCTCAAAAAGTCCAGTCCGAGAATGAAGGGATCTGTAATGTCAGCGACGAATGCCGTGTGATGGTAAGTGGCGCTTCCGAACATTATTTCTAAGTTCACTTTCCCTTCAATCTCGATTTTGTCACCTGTCACAGTTTGGAGAGTAACGCAGGGCGGCGTCCATAAGATCTTGAGTCCAAATCGATGAGCCACATCAGTCCTAATAATGGTAACGTTGGCTCCTGTGTCCACAATCATTTCGCAGGGAAACCCATTCACATAAGCGTAAATGAAGAGTCCGTTGCTGCCGCCACTTCTTGGGGAAATCTGGAAAACTTTAGGAGACTTCCTCTTTTCTTGGCGAGCTTCGCAATTCTTTCGTACGTGGCCCTCACCGCCACATTTCCAGCACTTCAGTGTTTGTCTACCTTGGTCTTTGCGAGCCGCAATCTTCTTCAGGGTCCCCGACATCTCTTTCATTTGTCGCTCAAGTTCCGAGAGACGAGTTGAGTTCGAATCCTGGGCACTCACTTCCAAGCCCCTGATTGAATGGCGATCCTTGCGGGATGTTTTCTGTGCAGCCTCGAACTTCATTGCGTAGACCAGACCGGATTTAAGATCCTTAATGTCCGCCATCCGGAGAGTCGTCTGAACTTCCGGATTTCGCACTCCATCTATGAAGTAGTCCAGGGCCAGGCTATCGCGAACATATGAAGGACAGTTCGAGAAGGCGAGATGGGAAAGCCTCTCAACGTCTGCTGCGAAAACTTGCAAACTCTCTCCAGCCTTCTGGAGTCGGGATTTCAGCTGGAGTTGGCTGAATTCTTTTTGGCATGCTTCGCCAAAGCGAAGCTCCAAGGCCGATGATAAGGCATCGAAGTCGCGGTGCTTGTCCTCTGGGAAGGTCTGTAGTATGTCAGCTGCATCCCCTCTCAGCGAGGCTGCAAGGTGACAGGCTTTCGTGGAAGAGTCCCAGGAGTTTGCTTCTGCAACGATGAGGAACTGCTTCTTGTAAATATTCCACGAGGTCTTCCCGTCAAATGTGGCCAGTTTAATGGATGGACGAGAAGTCCCAGCTGCAGCTACACAGTCACTTGAGTTGTTGTAGGATGCTGATAACTTTGATTCAAGTTCTTTAATTTTCTTTTCCACGTGGTTCTCTACTGTGGTGATTCGATTCTCAACACCGTCTGAGTTGTTGCAGGATGCTGATAACTTTGATTCAAGTTCTTTAATTTTCTTTTCCACATGGTTTTCTACTGTGGTGATTCGATTCTCAACGCTGTCAACTTTTTCTTCTATAGCCTCCACTTTATTTTCCATATTGGCAAATTTATTTTCCACCAAACTTTTCATCGACGTTAGATCGCTCTTAATTTCTTCTTGACTTGAAGTTATGCTCGCGGTTAAATCACTCTTTAATTGTTCTTGATTAGTAGCCAGAGCCGCCATATCATTCTTGATTTCTTCTTGACTTGAAGTTATGCTAGCGGTTAAATCATTTTTTAATTGTTCTTGATTCGCAGTCATGTCACTTTTAACAGCGTTGATCGCATCAAGGAGTTTTGTTAGTTGTTCCTCCATTGCTCGAGTAATCACCATAAAATTCTGAAGTCAAAAAGTCCTCAGGAAGAAAAGTCCAAGTTCACAGAAAGTTCTAAGAAAGTCCTTGAAGATGCCCCACGTTGGGCGCCAAAATTGTAACGAGTCCGTAGCACCTTCAACTTTCTTTAAATGAGCATTCCAATCTTGAGGAAGTAACTATAAATTTATTTACAAGTATTTACACTATTTACAATATGAGCAGGAAACAATTGCCAAACATCCAGCAATTAGGTAGCAAACAGTACACTGTACTCTTAACAGTAACTCAGCACCACGTATCTAACGTGAACAGTAATTAAGAAATTACAAAAGCAAAACATCGCCCAAGCGAATAGCGAATAAAACGAGTCACCAGAATCAAATCTGAAAAGAACTGCCTGACTTGTGTTCAAGGCCAGCTATTTATACACGGAAAGAAATTACGACAATATTCGAGAAAAACCTGGAATATTTTGTTTCATTCATAACTTTGAACAATCCATTCACAAATTCTAGCGATAAGAAAAAAAACCACGCGAAAATGTCTTCACGCTTATTAAAGTTAGGGCAAGTGTAAAAACTGCAAAGTGTTTCAGGGCCGGTATACAGATGATAAAAGTGATATCTTCAGATACATTTGCAACATGACGTCAGATAAAACCAAAACTAATGAAAATGATGCAAGGCAGGAAAAACAACAACTATTTACAAGATTTGTAACAATACGAAACGGGAAAGAAGATGGCCTGTTCAGAACTGAGCATGTGTTGTGGCAGTATTTGACGTCTCCGAATATGTAAATTTGAGCCAATCGATTAAAATTTGAGAGATATGCGGAACAGCAAAAGATTCATTACAGAGATTATTTACATTTTTGTGAACGTGGCTTCTGGAAAATCTACTTCACCTCCAGTGGTAGGTCTGCAAATGATTTTGGCTCCCGAAAAAACAAAATTATGCCCTGTGTCCCAACAATGTTTGACAATTTATCGTCTTTCAGTTAAATTGGAAGATGGTTGTTACAATGTTACATACATCAAAGGAGCTGAATCTGAGGGAGAGGGTCTAATTTTCCACCATTTTTCCGATTTCTAGAATTTCGGGAGAGAAATATATAGCACAAAAGGATTCCTTCGCATTTTCAAACTTTCTTAGGCAGGAATTCAAGTGAAACACGGACGATCGCAACTCACCAATGCAATCGCAAATTCCCAAATTTGGATTCAAGTAAAACGTTACAATCGCTACGAGATGCGATTCTAATGTAATTCGACTTCCAGTAGCGATTGCAATTTTGGTGTATTGCGATCGCCTCGAAGCGATTGCAATGGTGTTTCACTTGAATTCGGCCCTTAAATGACGACCGAAATCTTAATGAAAACACAATTGATTTTTTTACCGATATTTACACTTCTGTACAGTAGATCGGGTAACTAAGCACTTACACTGTTAAAAATTCAGGAAGCTTTTAGGGTAAATGTTACTGTATAAGGTCGTATTTACAGTACAGACATTTTTACCGTAAATAATACCGATAAAAGAATTGCGATTGCAGCGCCAAATTGATCACCACGTGACTTAGTGTGAGATGCCGATGATACCCTATTTCCGAGCTCCTGCTGTGTCTCATCTGGTACTGTGGATAGTAAAGCAGTGTGAAAAAATTGGGTCCCGGAATCGATCGTTGTCGTTCGAATCACGCGCTTTTTAATTCTCGCTTTCTCTTCCGCAAAATTTTACAGTAAAAAAATATTTTCGTAAAAGTTACTGGCAACATGGATGCCGGTAACTTTTACCGCATAATTTCAGGAAATTTTTTAAGTGAATATTACAATCGCGAAGTCTTTTCCAGCAGAAAGCTGATGAAACAGACTAGCCGAAGCTAAGAATGATTCTATTTAGAATTAAAATCCATCGTGAGGGTGCGCAAGGGCAATTTTCGAGTGAATTCTCATTTACAAACTTTCTTTTGGGGCTTTGGGGGAAAATATACGAACTACGACGCTTACAAGGAGGGCCGTGGATAAATTATTAAAAGGTAAGGTTATAACAGAACAAAGATTAATTTGAAGAGCAACGAATTCAACAAATTAATAATAAAGAAAATATAAAAATAAGAACCGTCTGCAAGATTTGTAATAATACGTTAAGCCGGCCACCTTCAAAGATGTGGTTTTTTTGTGTGGGGGTACAGGGTACACCATAATTTTATCAATACTTCATCCAGCTTCAAAAGTAAGCCACTATATTAAAGATGTTTTCACCGCTCTCAGCTAAAAATAATCAAACAACTCACAATTTTGCTGTTATTTAGAAAAAAAACTTTAACCCATTAATGCCTGACTTTTTTTTCCAAAGATATTTTGGACACTGGTTACAAACAGTGTTTAATGGACAGGAAAAATAATTAAAAAAAATATCCTGTAAAAATAATTTTTTTTATTAAGGAAAGAAAAATCGTTCTTTAAAAGTTACGATAGACCCCAGAGAGTACAACATACTTTTTTTATTAAAAATTTTTCTGCCTACGATACAATATTTAAAAAGACATTTCATAAGAAGAAATAAAATCAGCATAGAACATAAACTGGGAAGCTGGGAATAATGTTAAAAACTTATCTTTTTGTGCCTGAGATTGTGAATGATGTGATTTTTGATAAAAATCAAATTAAAACGGCTACAGAACACACTTTACAATGGTTATGTGCTGCAATCTGTTAAAAACGAATTGAAACAATACGAGGGTACTGGTACTCACTGAACACTATTATTTTGCTGAAATTGTCATTTGGGGGAAATTCAGACCTTTTTTTGGACCGTTCCTAAGAAGGGACGCTAGGCATTAATGGGTTAAAAAACGGGGTTTTGCGTTCATTATGTCAAGTGCGAATGTGAAAGTTCAGCTGGATTTAGTCAATTGTAATTGCTATTATCATTATTATATATATATATATATATATATATATATATATATTGCAAATTTATTTGAGTATTTTGAAGAACGAGACTTTTCTTTCCCCTCGCAGTTGGAGCTGAAGGAGCAGGAGAAGCGGCTGAAATCTGTGGATCCACAGGCCTTCTACGAACTCGACGAACACATGAAGAGGCACTCGGGATTCTACGACGAGGTATAGGCATCCTTTTCAGAACGACTTTTTTTGCTAACGTTCGTCCTAGATACATACTTCCTAAGTCTAGCTCGCTGTTTGTGCTTTTTTAAGGGTTCTGATCCAGTGGCGTACTCAGGGGTGGGCTGATAGGGCTGCAACCCCCTTCGAAATTTTCAAAACGATTTTTTACTTCCTTTTACGTAGTAAAGGAAGTATTGTGATCGCGAAAAAAAAAAAATCCTTCAAATTTGAGTCTAAATTTTGATTTTGCTCACCCCCGAATGAATGTTCAGTCGTTTTTCGACCTGTCAGCACGTGCATATGTACCTACCAACATATAAGCAGCCGAAAAATCCTTTTCAATCACCCCCGAGTTGATTACGACGCGTTTTCTCGTGACGTTTGTATGTACGTATGTGCGTGTGTATGTATGTGGGTAGCATAACTCAAAAACCATATTCCGTAGAAGCTTCTAGCTTGGTATGTAGGCTCTGAGGAGGGTCTAGTTGTGCACCTCCCCTTGTGGTTGCATTCGAATGTTCTCAAGGGGGTGTTTTCCCCCCTTTTTTGAGGTAAATCAGTGTTAAATTCAATTCAGACTCAAGTGATAAGAATTGGCGCCACCACTTGGCGATATGTCGCCAAGCTTTTGGTCTCCAAGTGTTTGACGCCAACTTGGCGACAAATTTGGCGAAGAAATTATTTTTTGAATTTGGGTTCAACTTGGCGCTATTGGCGATACTTTGCGAAAAATTCACTGAATGATATTAAAATCAGCAATATTTAGAAAATTAACCATTGTAAAATAGTTTTTGCATTGTTTCGTGGCAGATTAGGGGAGTAAATATTTGAATTGTTACCTTGCTCACTCCAAGCACTTTTTTAACACTTAAGGCAACTACTAAGAAATTTACACCTAAAAGGAAGTAGGGTGGGGTCCATACCAGATTTTTTTAATTTAAGCTTTAATATTTTCCCCCCTTCCATTATTTTCGAAGGCGCAATGTTAGGAAAGTTTTCAGATCAACTAATTAAGTATAAGACAAAATTAAAAGAAAAGAAGAGAAATGATTTTTTAAAAAAGTTTTAATTAGCCTATTTTACTTTATGTCACGTTTATGATAATCTTGCGTAATTCAGTTTGTTTGTTTTCATTGCAAATATATGTTTCAGAAATACCGATTAATTGATGTTCACTCATCTAACTCTGTTCAAAATACTCTGTCAAAAACTCTGTCAAAATCAATCGCAAAATTATCGATATTACAGCACAAATTTTCCAAAATTTTGGAAGCAGTAACAGAAAACAGCAAATTTCAGGAACTCGAATTTTACCATTTTCTGTTTTTATCAAAACGCTTTACTTTTCTTAGTTATTATAAAGATTTAAGAAAAAGTGATGATGTATTTTTGTCACATTAAATTAGCATTGAAATCGCAAATTCGAAACATTTACTTCTTTTAGCTACATTTTATGAGGTGCCACCCCCCCCCCATTTCAAAGAGTCTCTGCTCACCCCCCCCCCCCTGAAACGATTTGTCTGCGTACGCCGCTGCCTTGATCCATCAAATGATAAGGGCCCTGGTCCAAAGCCCATGAAGATCACATCAAAATATTTGTAGTGACTATTAAAGTTTAGAAAATTTTTAAAGTCTTTGATTTAAACGTTAAAACCAATTTTATTCCTGAAATCAAAGTTTTTTAATTCTAATCAGACAGAAAACAAGGATCAAAGCATGTCCGCTATCGACTTGTAGTTGGTCTGAGATCGATCGCTCGATCGCGATCGACGGGTTGCCTGTCGCTGCTGTAGAAGATTCTCGTTTGGCATGGGGGTCTAGTTGTGCATGACCTTCCTTCCCTTGTGGTTGCATTCAAATATTCCGAAGGGGCTGTTTTATCCCTTTTTGGAGAAAATCAGTGTTAGTTTCTATGCAGGCTTGTGATGCTTTGATTTGGCTACCATTGTGCGATGTGTGGCCAAGCTTTCGGTCGCCAAGTGTTCGTCGCCAACTTGGAGACAAATTCGGGGAAGAAAATTATTTTTCTAATGTGGGCTCAATTTGGCGATATTTTTCGAACAATCCACTGAATGATATTAAAATTGGCGATATTTAGAAGATGAATCATCGAAAAACATTTTTTTTTTTGCATTGATTCGCTATAGAGTTAGGGGTGTCAATGGTTGAATTGTTACCTTGTTCAATCTAAGACATTATGGGCGCGTTCAGAGTACGCGCCCGAGCTTCCCGGGAAGCCCGGGTTCTTCCCAAAGCGTTCAGAGCTGCCATTTGGAACGCCCGAGCTTCCCAAATGCTGTCCAGAGTAGACGCCCGAGCTTCCCGGGCTCGAGCACAAGCAGCCCAGGAAATTTAGCTGGGCAGATAAGTCACGTGCTTGGGCGTTTAGCAAAGGATGATGCTCATTGGCTGAAATTTATTGCTCTTTCGTCTGCTAGGATTTACGAAGAGTGACTAAAACAAAATCTTAAAAACACACACACAATGGTCAAAAATACGCACGCTATTTGCTGTGATGAATCTGAAATGGTACATTTCCTTGAGAATCGGTCATTGCAGGAACAATCCTGTCAGATAAGCGAGATCGATGAAATTACTTATCGATGACTTACTGTTAGGCCTATTTCATCGTAAATTCCTTCATTTAAAATAACATATTTGTCATTAAATTCGATAAGTCATTTCGATCCTACGCTCAACCATGACGGTAGATGAACAATAATTGCCGCCAAGATTAAGAATGGTATCATTTTGGGCCGAAATATAGGAGCGAATGCAGGATTGTTCCTGCATTGACCGGCGCGTAACTTTCTGCTGTTGTGTCCGCCATTTTGTTTCTTCCCGAAAGGCACAAGTGCTGTCCAGACCACAACTTTCCGGGCTCGGCCCGGGAAGCTATTTATGACGTCACTGCTTAAACGCCCAGGCGGCCCGGGCGAATACTCTGAACGCAGCCTATGTTAACACGTAAAGCCCCCCCCCCCCCCCACGCTCCGGAAAACTCGAAGCTCCATGTGTTTATGGTGAATTCTGTTCAGATATTTCTGCGGATCACCGGACCCCTCCCTATTCAGGTTTTCTCTAGGAATTCCTCTGTGGTTTTCCACGAGGCTGATCGTACTGTCTGGATGGGTATTTCCTCCAGAGTCTGGCCTTCGTATATTCCAGCAGCATTTTGGGACTTGAGGAAGTCCTCAAGGGGGGGCAGCCTTTGGATTTCGTCTGGAGACCCCTTATTTTGAGGTTTTTTCCTCGAGGTATTCCTTTGCACGAAACTGCGGTCCATGGATCGAAATAGCCGAGTTGGCGGTGTATTGCCCCAGCAAGCAAAATATCTTGCCTCAGGATTGCATAAAGGTTAACGCGTCGGCAAATATCATCTTGCCTAAATGCTGCCTGAATAATGTTATGTTACTCTCTAAGAGCTGTCAGCGACTTGCCCCAATGTTGACTGGCAAGGTGTATGCAGCCTAATATCAGTCGAGTTACAGGGTGGGCTCTGCCTTTGAAGCATCAAAATGCTGGCATAACAGTGTGAAATCAATCTGCATGCAAGAAGTGGTAGCTATTGTAATCCTGCATACATATTATCTTGACATTAAAATGGCAGGATACATTGATATAACAGTGTGAAATTAGTCTGTATGCAAGGTGCAATTGCTTGCAAGGTCTTTCTTTCTTTCTTTTTTTTTTTTTTTTTTTTTTGTGTGTGTGTTATTTTCGCTTCAAATTCACGAAGTAAATTTCATTCTCTAACTATTCGTTTTATTCTTCAAGCAAAATTTTTTTTATCTTAGAATTATTTTTTAGCTGACACATGATTGAAAAGTCACATAGAGATTTGCTTTCGTTCGATTTGCAATTTAATTGCGGATAATGAAAATTACTTCATTGATTTTAGATTAAACTTTACATGTTAAAATTCATAGACTTCTTATATAGCGGCAAAAACATAGTTAGATTTTTTATTATTTATTTATTTTATTATTATTATTATTATTATTATTTGCTTAACAGAATGAGTCGCACTATTAAAAATACAATGCAATATTTTATTTATTTAAAAATGTATGCTTCTTTTCGAATTATTAATACATAAAATGCCTGGTTAAAATTATGGAGAAATATTAATAGATATTGCAGATAATGAACAAAAAATCTAAGTCCATTTCTGAGTGGATGTCAGCTTAAAAAATACACTTAGACAAAAAACTAATTTATTTTCAAGAATAACTAGTGAATAGTTAGTGAATAAAATTAAACTTACTAGCGAGCTTGAAGTCATTTTATGGTAAAACCGTGACTGCGTATAATCCCTTGTCTGCTTTGTTTAAGAACGAAAAACTTTATTTTTGCCCATTTCTGCCATTGATTGAGATATTTATTGTGTATAGCACTTGTTAAATAAAGGCAGTTAAGAATGATTCAAATAATTTCTAACACAATCATATTCCACGCTTAAGCAAACAGATTTTTAACGAAGCCAAACTGCGTATCATACCACGTGCAAGCTAACTCGCTCTCATGTTCTTGATAACGCCGAAGAAAAAAACCCACGATACAAGAAACTAGGAATGCTGGGAATAAAAGTGCGCATGCGTGACTTTCAACAAAGATCCAGGTGGGTCGGGAGCGTGGGTCTTTGTTTGCTAATGACCCTGACGGCAACAGCATGAAACCAGTGTTTCTCAATTGCTCCCTTTGAATCCTGACGCTGACAACATGTATGCAGTCTTAATATTGCAGGAGGAAATCAGTATGGACATTGAAAGATGAATATAATCTTGCATACGTGCTGTTTTTGCAATATTTACTTTTTAATCTTTATACAGTCTGTATGCAGTAATTTAAATTTAATACTGACGCCATCAGTACATTATCAAGATCTGTCAAGGCTGATGCAAGAAATTTTGCTTGTAGGGGCAGGTTCCTGCCTTAGACCTTGCTTAGGGACGGTTACTCACTGCTTTATTCCTTTGAGGTTTTCCCCAAAGAAATACTTCGGATTTTCCAGAGCGTCTGTGTGTGTGGGGGGGGGGGGGGGCTTAAGGCTTCTTCTATGAGTCTGGTTGGGGTTCACGCCACATTTTTTATTTTTTCACTTTCAGTATGACCCGGATCAGCCAGGAGACAAATCTCAGAAACTTTCGGCGGAGGAGCAAGCCCGCTTGGAGAGGGAAATGGACACCTCGGCGTAAGTACCTTGATGAAACAATAGTCCAAGCAACGATTCCGAGCGATTATTTTAAGACGTCTGGCTCCTCAATATATCCCTAGGTTCCCCCTTCCCTATGCTCTTCCGAGCAGCATGCGCGGTGTGCCTGGCAGCTGAGAGTGGTGCGCATCACATTCTTACCGATAAAAATGGTGATTTTTCAACTAATTTGTGGGAAAATCATAAACTTGTCTTAAGTATGTCGTGTAACATATCGGTGGAAAGCTCTATTTCAGACCTTTGCAATGGTTTTAAAATGGTTTTTGATTGTATTATAATTAGAAAAAAAGTTGCATGTAAAAACTTTTTTTTTTCTTTAATTATTTTTTAACCGCTCTGCATTTTGTACAATTTTTGAAGTAGAAATCTAGAACTTGGTAGGATAGCTTGTCTTGTCACATGCATCATTCACACATATTTTTGTTAAATTCGGAAACGGTAAGGTCAAAAACTTTTTTTTCATGATTGATTTGTCATGGGGTTTAGCCAAAAATGACTTAAAAATCACTGTTTTTTCCAGTACAAGTGTGATGCGCTCAATCACTTGAATCACCCTCGGCTGCCAGACGCGTCTGAGCATGCTACTCAGAAGATCACAGGGAAAGATATATTAAAGAGCCAGACATCTTAAAACGGTTGTTTTTTTTTTTGCTTTTTTTTTAACGTTGCTAGTTCTTGAACTCTGATGTCGCCTTCTTTAACGGACGTGTCTCTAACGGAGTTCTATTTCTCCCACACAGCACTGAAACGGACGCCACCTTCAGCGACGAGCCTTCCTTTTCCGAAAAAACTTCCAAAAAACCCGAAGGTAAATCGGTTTTTTTGTTCCGAAATCGAGATCTTTGTCGAGTTTGAATGTTTGGTTATTTTATTTTTTTTTTTTAATACAATGAACTCTCATTTATACACCGCCTCATTAATGCGCCTTTTTCACTTATACGATGATTTTCAGTGGTCCCGGCACATTCCATAGTAAAATAATGATAATTTCATTCGTTTCTACACTGTTAAATCTACTGGTTGCGATTGGCACTTCTCGAGGTGAAACGTTTGTAGCACCAGCGGAACCCAGTTGGGAGCCGAGATTTCACCCTCGGCTTGGGTGAAAAACTGGCACCCTCAATTCAACAAGCAGGGCGGGTGAAAGCTGGAACAGTATAGGAGAGCATAATGGCACCCTCATTGTTCACTATTGCAGATCCCCCCTGTGCTGTGTGCGTTTTTGTTTTTCAATTGTGTTTACCTTTGTTTATTGTTTTTATTCACGAAGTCTTGGTACATTTTCCCCTTGAATTCCGATTTGAAAATGATCGAAACTTGTAATTTAAGACATTTTCTCACAGTTGAGACTTTCCAACACATTTTAAAAGAATTCATGACTTGGATTCAACTCAGTAGTTTTAAAATGCTATTGACATTTTATACAGCATTATCTGTACTGAAAATGAAGAGGGAGGGTATTTTATAGATCCCTTTCAAAAACAATCAAAAATATTCAGTTGTATTATTCTATTAATAAAAAATTGAATCGGCTTCACTAACTTCTAAAATTTTAATCAAGAGTAACATACGTATGTATATAAAGTATAAATCCAACGTTAAAAATGCACAAATATACAGGTATGCTGCAGACACGTGTTTCGGGGCTACAAGGAGCCCCTTTTTCAATGCAAGAAGTGCTGCAGTATACCTGTATATTTGTGCATTTTTAACGTTGGATTTATACTGCATCTGTCGCACAAAGGTATTTATTTTCTTCATAGGTATGTATAGTTCGACATTTAAATATCTTTATGGAATAAAAGATAGGGGTATTTAAAAAGCAGTGTTTGTTAAACGTCAAGTTTCTAGAGACAGATTAAAAATCGAAATATATTTTAAGGATCTATTCATTTCAACTGATGGAACAAAAAAAAAGTAAGCTCTGGCAATAACTCATCATTCGCTATCGATAACGCCAATGAAAGAAATTAGCGAAAGCACGAAATGCAAATCATGGCATTAAAATAGTATATACATATTATACGTATGATAAAAACAAATAAGAAAGAAAGAGTCAGGCAGAAATTTTTTTTTTCCTTCCCTTCGCATTCTGCTGCTTGTTGGCTGTGTCTACGCAGCAAAAGAGAATCACTACACAGAGATAAATTTTCGTTAGAATACTTTATAAATAAATATGTTGGAAAATCTTAGAACTATGATTAAGTGCATGTACTTACGTCAGAATTCGAAGATTAAAAGAAGAATTTATCCATTTTTGTAATAAACTCAAGGTGAAATCCAAGACTGAAAACACTGTACCGAGAATTCTGTCGTGTTAAACAAGATGTCTGCCATTCAAATGGTTGATGATGATGATGATGATGATGATGAGACCTCGGAGTCGCAATGCGCAGACGCAGGCTGTCAAAGGTGACTTTTAGTACCGCGAGATGTCTCACTGAGCATGCGCTAGTCTAAAGGGTGCCGATGGCGCTACAGAGTAAGCATTAATCACCATCTGAGAGGTCTTTTGGTACGGAAGGAGCATTTCAAATTCACTATGACACCCCGTGGCACCTTGCTTTCACCCCAGCTTTCTTATTGGCGAACCTGCGGCACCCGTAGTTTTAACAGTGTACGTCACTCTAAAGATGAATACTTAATTTATACGCAGAAATTTTCATAAAATGTAAACAATTTAATTTATTTTCCTAAAAAAAAAAAGCATCTTTCTTCACTTTCCTCTTTAATCTTTCGCTTTTATTGCTCACTGAAGGCATTTTTTCCACATGAACCACAGCTCGGAGAGGGAGAATTATCTATTATTTATCGTTTTAAAGGGACCAGTTTGTGATTAGGTTTGCTGAAATTTTTGTTTTCTTTTTATCGTTATAGTTAGGTTGCAGTAGTTGCCAAAACGTAGTAATATGACCATTTTCTGTAGAAACATTTTTATTCATGCTCTCCTCAGAGCTTACGTTGCATTTTAGACTTTTAAATGGGCTTGTTCACTTATGCACCTTTTTCTGTTGGTCCTTTGGGCCGTCGCATAAGTGAGAGTTCACTGTATTTTTTGTAAATTAGAGCAAGTACAAATTCCTAAACATTCAGAAATTAATCAAATATCATTAAACCCTGGACATTTAACAATACATCTCATGTTCTTTTCTCAGCCCCTTCGCCGCCAGCTATGGGAACCTACGAAGGCACCTTGATGCGGAAACACGACCGAGATTCAGGAGCAAAGAGGTCTTCCAACAGGTAACACTTCCAGATCATACTTAGCCAGAGCGATGAACATCTTTTTAGCAGCAAGCAAAAGAGCATATAGTAAAACTTGTTTCTGGAAGCATGAATTATATGCCCTCGTGTCCCCTTTATCAGATTTGAAAGCCTTCGAGTTTGCCGAAATATGAAAAGTCGCCAAACTGAGCGAGTCTTGATGAGAAATGGAAGACACCTTTCACACGCTTTGCAGTTGGACGTTCTGTAGCATGCTGAAGGAGAAGTCCCACATTGAACTATGGGGAACATTTATTTATATAGTTCAATGGTGGTCATAGGCATAGCGTGACCAAAAGTTTTTTAGGGGGGGGGGCACTAGGTGGTCCTTAAAAGGCATGATTTTCAAAATTTCAACTTTTTGTCGGTCTCATCCCCCAATACGTTTCCTTTTAGGGAGAAAATGAACTGCAAAAAGTTTTAGCAAAATATATTAAAATGTAGAGGTAGTTCAATGAGCTTGAAGTTAAGCGTATATAGGCTAATAAGTCAATGACAGCATAAAAACAAAACAAATCGAATTTTTAAATCATTTTACCTTATGCTGTTTTAAAGATCAATATGAATTAAGAAAATGTATACATAATTGGTTTAAATACAATAAAAAGTAGGAACATTATTATTTTGCCATAGACGATTTGGTGCTTAACTGTGTTTGTGACTGCCTGGATATTCACTTCTGTGCTCCTCAACCACTTGCATTAAGAAATGGAATTGAGACTTATCTCTTGATATTAAGCCATAGAACTCTTGAATAAGTGCTATACACTGCGATGCAAAAGTTTAAACAAAATGCAAATATATGAATAAAAAGAAAACTGTTCAGCAAAATGCTTTCAATTTTCTACTGCAGGTACACAGTATGGTCCCAAATACGTGTCTGGAATTTTGAAAAATATAACCGAAACGAAAATCGGAAATTACAAAAGACATTTTTTTTTACTGCTGCAAAAGTTTAGACAATAGTCAGATTTTATGCAAATATCCCTTGAAATGTGATTGGTGGAGGTAAGGCGGGACTTTATGATTCGAATATAAAGTTCAGAGATTGCTGAATGAATAATAAAAATCCCAAAAGCTCTGTAAATCGCGTGTAAAGAAGCTGAGAAAGATTCAAAGCCGAAATTTGAAAATGACCCTACTTTATTAATCTTTTGTCTTTTATATCGGCTGTAGTATGGTAGTACATTGTTTTTTACTTCGTAGAGAGCAAATTCAGACCTGCGTATCGATCAAAAAATCCAAGAGAAATTATATTTCTTAATAATGAAGAAATTAAAGAAACGGTTCTAACTGACGATTCGCCCCTTATTCCTACAAAACTTCAACCTTTTTCAAAAGCAGCACGTGACAGCATAAGTAGATGAACAACTGAATCGGAATGCATTAAAAAAACAAAGAATTGTGCTTGAGCCTTTTCGGACAGAGTGTTCCAAATAAGTCAGATTTAAATGGGAAAAGCAGCATATGTATCATCTTGACAAAAAACTGAATGTTACTTTCTCTGATGAAAATTATTAAAATTGGAAGGGCCTAGATGGATTATAATTCTATTAGCGGGACTTCATAAAAGATCCAGTGATCGTATGTTGTGCTGCTTTTACCATTAAAATCTGGCTTATTTGGAACACTCTGTCCGAAAAGGCTCAAGCACAATTCTTTGTTTTTTTATGCATTCCGATTTAGTTGTTCATCTACTTATGCTGTCACGTGCTGTTTTTGACCCAGGTTGAAGTAGGAATAAAGTGCGAATCGTCAGTTAGAACCGTTTCTTTAATTCCTTCATTATTAAGAAATACAATTTTTCTTGGATTTTTTGATCGATACGCATGTCTGAATTTGCTCTCCACGAAGTAAAAAACAATGTACTACCGTACTAGAGCCGATATAAAAGACAAAAGATTAATAAAGTAGGGTCATTTTCAAATTTCGGCTTCGAAACTTTCTCATGTTCTTCATACGCGATTTACAGAGCTTTTGGGATTTTTATTGTTCATTCAGCAATCTCTGAACTTTATATTCGAATCATAAAGTCCCGCCTTACCTCCACCAATCACATTTCAAGGGATATTTGCATAAAATCTGACTTATGTCTAAACTTTTGCAGCAGTAAAAAAAAATGTCTTTTGTTATTTCCGGTTTTTGTTTCGGTTATATTTTTCAAAACTCCAGACACGTATTTGGGACCATATTGTGTACCTGCAGTAGAAAATTGAAAGCATTTCGCTGAATAGTTTTCTTTTTATTCATGTATTTGCATTTTGTTTAAACTTTTGCACCGCAGTGTATAATGTTTAGCATAATCATTTATGACTACCATAGATTTTACATTTTTTGAACCTAGATGAAAATCTAGCCTTTCATTACAATTAAGTGGATCGACTTAAAAGGAACCCATCTGGAATTCTCATCTGTTCAAACTTAATCGATCTTTTTGTCACAAAATCCTCAAACTTTTTTCTTTGAATGTTTTCAAATTTATATTAGCCCTTTTGAAATATTATTTTGACTTTTCACCTCTTTCATTGCTTTCATCTTATGGCGCATCGTAGAAAGAGGCACATTATAGTCGAACATAGCTAATGGTATTAAATCTAAGATGTTTCCCGAATTTTTGAGATGCAGCTGTTGAAATATTGATATTTATGTGTGAATAATCTAACGGTGTGTTTAGTAGTTGAAGGTCATTACAGGGTGCATCAGATGCTACTGGAGCAATTATCCAAGCTTTAAGATATACTCTAGCTACAAATATGTAAATGCCACGTAAGCCATTCTTTTCTCTTGCTGAAAGCTAGAACTGCAATTTAAACATCCCTATCTTCATGTTATATGTGACTTTTAACATCCAGCGAGCATGATGGACATAACCTGGTGTTAAAAATCTTACCCCCTGTCGAGAAGCACCTCCAAGAAACGTAGTGACTAGTTCAAAGCTTTCCTTAAAATCCTTTTTTGCCTGAAACTTTTACAAATGTTCACAACAAAGTACAAGCATACCATGTTTTCTATCTGGAGCAAAACCTGCAACAACTTCATCATTTGTTCCTTGTATGAAGTAATTGAGAAGGCAAAAAATATGAGAAAAAAGAGGCAAACAAACACCCTTTAATAGTTAACCATTCGATCTAAATAAGATCAGTTTGCGTTTTGACAAATCGTTGACGATAATCGATTAGTAATAGAAGCATAAGAGAGGAGGGAAGGGGGAGAAAAATACTATGTATGAAAAATTTCTGAAATGAGGCATTGGGTCATTCCATCGTGACTAACGTAACATTCAGGGCTGATTTTATAACTCATTTTACCTGTAACTTAAGGGATAAAAAATAATTTTTTGTTGTGTTGGTGGATTGGTAATGTAGATGGTGTACATGTATTATTTCTGCTAAGAGTTTAAAATAAAATTACTGACAACAGATATTTTTTCAACCAAAATAGCAGTGTGACTAACGTAACATTTTTGCAACCTTGAAAAATACTGTTCAGGTTATGAGGCAAAAATTTCTGAAAGTTAAGCAAGTGCTGAAAATTGACTGATATATTTGAAAAATATGGAATGTTAGCTTTTAAAAACATACAGGGTGGTCCTAAACTCATGGTACAAACTTTTAGGGTAGGTCAAGGGCATTGTAACAATGACTTTTTGTATAGGAATGTATAGTCGCAAGTGACGCGGTGAGTCGTAAACAAGAGAAATAAAAGGAAAGAAAAATGGAGGGATCAGTTGGTATCATTGCCAGTAGAGGGCAGTAGATGTCCAGCCGCTGTTGAATATGATGCATCGCAATGAGGAAAAGCGCCATTCTCAATTGTGCTGCCGTAGAAGATGGGTGACTTCACGAATTCAGAAAAAGCAGACATGCATTACATGTACGGTCGTGCAAATGGTAACGGCAGAGCTGCGTTACGAATGTATCGCGAGGAGTATCCTGATCGCCGAATGCCGGATCACAGAATTTTTCAACGGTTGCATCGTCAACTTTGTGAAACAGGTGGCTTCGGCGTCAACAGACATGACACTGGTCGATTAAGAGCTGTACGCACTCCAAGGCTGGAAGAAACCATCTTGAACATTGTGGCTGATAGACCAGAGTCAAGCACAAGAACTGTTGCACATGACGTAGGTGTGAGTCATCAGACTGTAGGCAGAGTGTTAAGCGAAAATCGCTTACACCCCTTCCATTTTCAGAAAGTACAAGCATTGAATCCCGCAGATTATCCTCTCCGCGTGAACTTCTGCCAGTGGATGATGCAGAAATGCGCATTGCAGCCGGATTTCGTAGATCATGTGCTATTTACAGATGAAGCCACATTTTCACGCGAGGGTGTCTTTAATGCGCACAATTCCCATGTGTGGGCAACCGATAATCCACATGCAACGCGTCCACATGCGTTTCAACAACGTTTCTGTATTAATGTGTGGGCTGGTATTGTGCACGACTTTTTGATTGGCCCATACTTGCTACCCACGCGACTAAGTGGCGAAAGCTATCTTATTTTTCTGAAGGAAGTGTTACCACAACTGCTGCATGATGTTCCGATCGCCATTCGTAACCGCATGTGGTTTCAGCACGATGGGGCGCCAGCACACTTCAGCATTAATGTTCGGAATTATCTGAATACCACGTTTGGTGCTCAATGGATTGGGCGTGGTGGACCAGTCCCTTGGCCGCCCCGATCTCCCGATTTATCGAGCCTCGATTACTTTTTCTGGGGACATTTAAAGAATCTTGTTTATGAGACTCCAGTTGACTCAGATGAGGATCTCGTCGCTCGCATATCTGTAGCTGCTGCAAGTGTGCGTGAAATGCCAGGCATCTTTGAACGTGTACGCCAATCGCTCCACCGACGCTGTCAAGCATGTATCGCTACTGGTGGACGCAATTTTGAACACTTAATGTAAATATGACAATTGTCAACAACGCTTTGAATAAAATCTTTGTTTTTCCTTTCGGCTGTCATTTCCCCTGTTTACGCCTCACCACGTCACTTGCGACTATACATTCCTATACAAAAAGTCATTGTTACAATGCCCTTGACCTACCCTAAAAGTTTGTACCATGAGTTTAGGACCACCCTGTATAGCACATTTATTAAATTTTGAATTTTTTTTAGTCTTAAGTGTCACTTTTGCTCAAAATGGAGTGTGACTAACGTAACGTGACTAACGTAACCATCGAATAACAAACAATAGATAAATTTAAAAAAAAATATTTCGGCTAATATTATTGATAATTACATTACTTTTTCCTTTTTTTAACTTATTGTGTTGCATATTTTTATTTATTTATATATTTATTATTGTTTTAATAATTTTATGTATTTTTTTATTTATTTATTCTGGGGTAAGAAATTGTAAATGGAAGGCTCCCTTTTAACTTAATTGAGTCTGTTAAAGAAAATTTAGCTTTTGCAAACTGAATATTATCAGGTTTGGCTCATTCAAATCTTTGACCTGTTTCTCTCTCATCTTTGTT
>JAXGGA010014197.1:0-32824 GCA_038373865.1 Uloborus plumipes | reverse complement strand
TCATTCTCGAAATAGTGATTCCAAATGATATGAAAAAGGGCCATACTTTTTGGTCTTTTATTGAAAATATATAAGACACTGATTCCCTGTCCCCCCCCCCCCCTCCCCCGACCGAGGGAAAAATGGAGTGTGTTCCAGACGATTTCAATTTACTGTTGACTTCTCTTATTAGAGGCCACTAGATAATAGAAAATCAAGGATAACGGCAGCGGCGCCGGCGGTGATGCACCTAACTGAGGAGTCCTTAATAAGGACGAAACTGCAGTCTTAGGATGCTATGATCGAGCTGTGGGTGCATTTGCTTCAGTTCTGCCTCAGCCCTGGCTTATGGGCGGTAACTCATTGCACAATGCACATCTCTTAAAAGTTGAAGTTCGGAGGTAGCGCCATCTATGTAACGTCAACGAACGGAAAGAAGATTTAAAATTCCTTGACTCAAAAACGCAACTAAAAATTCAAAAAATGTATTATCAAAATTTAAATTGTCTATCTTCGGAGAAAATGCTAACGTTTCATAAAATTTAATTTTACAAGTTTTTTAATTGTGCCGTAGGCTTTCTACTGTTCAATGGTAGGTAAATAGTCCCCACATGACTCCAATAAAATAATATTTACAGTATGTATAATACCTGTGCTTAAGAATCGCCCAATGGTGATCTCTCCGCCCCCCCCCCCTCCAAAGAAAAAAGCAGCGATAAATCCCGCCCCGCAAGAGTGTGGGCTCCCTTTCTTCTAAGAAAATAAAAATTCCCCCTAACAACATCATCCTTAACATTTTCAACGGCGCAGTCTGCGTCTTATTTGTGACAAGGAGACGTATTTATATTTATTCATTACTCCGAAAAAAATATAGATGTTAAGGATTAAACTAATGAGTCTTTTAAAGACAGGTCTATGTGTAAAAAAAAATAATAAAAAAAATTGAGACGAGACAGTAAAGGGAAAAAAAAGTCATGTGAAACGCACTCATTGCAATTATGAAAACACAATTAGAATTTAAAAAAAAAAAGTAAACAACGGAATAAATTACAGTATTATCTTTTAAAAAAAAGGGAGAAAAAAAACGAGATTACTACAAAAAAGTTAGCCAAAATAAATATCTTAGCTCGATTTCACGAATTATCTGTTGGGAATAAGTCATTCTGTACCTCAGAACCAGAATAGTATAAGTCAATTTTCGTTAATTTTCAGAAGAGCTCGTAAACATTTGTCTGGTGCATACAAGGGACAGGACTCGTGCTCTTTTAATGCTGCTAAATATAATTGTGAAGGAATTTCTTTTCTAGAATAGCGTTCTCATGGATGGATACGGAATAAGATTCTACATTTAATGCATTAAGCATTAATAAAGAAAAATATCGCTATTGTTGGGCTTCTGTCTCTGAGGTACAATACAACGACAGAAATTGAAAAGATTTAAAGTAGTTTTGAAAAAAAAAAAAACAAGAAAAAAATGTTTAGAAAACGTTCTTAAGTAAAAGCATAAGCAATCTTAAGTTTGTCATAGCATTTAAGTAAAATGTTTATAAATCAACTATGCAACAAGAATTATGTATTCAGATTATTTACACAATCTACGTAATGTAAGATAGCTTTTATACAAGAAAAAAATATGAATTTTGCTTTATAGTGCAACATAAGAAAAAGTCGTCTTCGAACTCAAAATCGAAAAAAAATGAAGGTAGGTAGCGCCATCTGTTGAGAGTCATGAGAAACACGGAATACCTAATTTAAAATGTTGCATCAAATCTTGAAATCAATTGACAAGACGCAACATGAATGCGTTCACGTAAACGATAAATATTTGGCTCTAAAAAGTTGGACACATATGCAAAACAAATTGTTTTTAGCTCAAAAAAGATTGCTGGCCTCTGCAAAGTTCTGGCTTGTCGTTCCTACCAGTTCTGAAAATGACTAACTAAGTTATATATAAAAACGATACCAACAGTTCGTCGATAACAACTACATTGGGATTTAAATTTAAAAGCTACGTCTTTCGCTCACAGCGAAGGATGTTATAGAAAAAGCACAAATGACTACCCTCCGCGGTTTGTTTGCGTCGATCTTACAGCCACATTTGCTGTTTGTACCGATAGTATTTTCCAACCTTTTAACAGTCGTTTCAGTTAAATAAAACTTGAGGCGTAAGAAACAGCAATATCTCATTTTGTGTATGTAAGTTGGAGCATCAGATTTAATACTTAGGAACAAATTCGCCGTATTTTGAATGAATCTTTATTCACATAGTGTATTAACAAAATCGTGCGTATATTAAGTAGAGGAGGGGAACTTTCATTTTTCTTATGCGCCCTTAAATTATTTTTTATTGAAGGGGTTGATCATTTCTTTCTAACTAAAATAACTTTTGTAATTAAATTATATTTTCCTTACGGTGAGGGGAGGGACGGCAGGTGGGGGGGTGCAGATTTTCGTTTTGCGTTAAAGTAATGCGCATTTTCATTGAAATATTTTTTTTTCCGAGAAAGGGGAGTTTTGTTTCGTACTATAATTATTACGCAGTTAAATTAATTTCTGTTTTTTTTTTTCCCTTTGGAAGGGAAGATATTTGTAGTATGGGAGTTATAATGGACAGGTTATTTAAAATCAAGGGGAGGGGGGGGGTGTATTTTTTTCCACGATTGTACTTCACATTTCAAATGTAAGTAGTGTTTTTTTTTCCGGTGGATTTTCTTTTCATTGATGTTAAATGTATCTTATTCCAATTATGCTTTTTTGATTGTGGGGGGTGGGGGATATTAAAATTTTCCGAATTATAAAGCATACTTAAATTGATTTATTTTCTGCGGGAAAAGATTTTAGTTTCATTTTAAACGTTATTTTACTTAAAATATATAGGAGGGGGGGGGGCACCTTTAAAAAACATTATTCACGGCAAAATAAACGTTTTCTTTTTTGGTTTCAATGCAACAGTTAAACAGCGTTTTAAAATCGTACAATGAGTTTAGGTTATATATTCTTGAAAATCTGGATCAGAATTAGCCGGTGAAATAAAGTCAATCAAAACCCATTCCAGAGTCAATCTCGCTATCCTCGCTTATCTAGAGCAAAGCTCTATCCATTCACACCACTGCATCTTAGTTTTCAGAAGCTACTCGTAAAAGTAATGCGTAATTAATAATAAAAAAAAACACTTTTTTTGACACAAAAAGCAATTTTTATGTAGTATGTCTTATTTTCGTCAATAGCCGACAAGATAAGCTTTAAAATGAGGGGTAAATCCTGGAATTTGATAAAGAAATAGGAAAGGTAACCGAAAAAAGCAAAAAGGTATCATTACACTTTTCAATTAACTTTTGTTTTGTTTGAGAGTGATGGTTACATTTTCACATTTAAATGTTCATATAAATTACTTTTTTGCGAAGAGAAAGGGGGAGGGCAGAATGGAATTAAATTTTCTTGATTGTTTTGCGTTTGTAATGATTTTGTTTTGTGGGGAGGAGATTTTCGTTTCATTGTAATAAATTGTACCGTAAAATGGGGTGTATAGGAACAGCGGGGTCAATCGGAACAAAACTTCCCGACCGTACAAAGAAATTCTTCAAAAATAAACTATTGGATATTTTTCGCCATGAATTTTTTTTTTTTTTTAGAAAAGTAAGATCCTAGGAAGTAGGAAAAAATTACTTTTGTCAATCTGGCAACGCTACTGGCTTCTAAGGAGGGCTGCACGTGAAATGCTAGAAAACATCACATTTTCATAGACTGCAAAACTTCATATGCAAGAACAAACCTTCTTATATTAAACCCTCGTGGGTTCCTTGGGGTCATATGTGACCCCAATGCAATTTCTGTTTAATATATCTTGTTAATCAACCATTTATTTTTAATGGCATTTTGTGGCTTTTATTCTTCTAGTTTTCTATTCAAAATAATGCTATTATTGTGTTTTATTTTTCCCGAATTGCATTTTTTGCACACAAGACCCTTGGGGTCACTTCCCCAGAATGCCAAAAAAAAGAGGACGTTGCAACTTTTGTCCAAGAGAACTGGACAGAAAATGCATCGAAAAATGTCATAAGTGTTTGAAATTCACTTGCAAAAAATCATGTTTTTTCAGGTCTGTAACAGTTGTAAATAAATCTACAGTTATTGTAAGTTTTGCTCTAAAATTTTAATTTTTAATGCATAAACTAAATTTTACTTTGATTGTGTCTTTTTATTTTTATTTTTTTAGCATTAAAAAGTGTGTGAACTTAAATAATGCATGTAACATTCAATAATCATAATAAATTAATTAAAGGAAGCATTGGGGTCGTTTATGACCCCAAGGGTCTTGAGTGTAACTGAAATGGGAGGGACCCACGAGGGTTAAAAGCTAAGCGGGGTATGTTTCAATTATACGTGTATCTGAACAACAGAATACCACATTAAAATTTTTATTTTTTATAAATTGTGTTATAAAAATAAAGAATTCTGAAAAATGCCATAGGAAAAAAAATTGCGGGGTGAATCGGAACACTTAGTTCTGTTGTTCCAATTCAAACTTATTTGAAGGAAACTGTTTGAAAAATCAAGATTCTAACCCCAATTCTTCTAATCAAGACAAGGACAAGGATTTATTACCGTTTATTCTTTCTCGTGAGCAACTAGATCTCAGAATAATAAACAGTTGCAGATTTCAAAAGATTTTTTCTACAGGAGACTTCTTTTTACTTAAAATACGAGGGGGAAAGTCTTATAGACTTTATGTAGTAAAAGTCCAGCAGGCAGACAGTGATGAATAAGCAAAAAAATCTTTCAGGACAATCCCCGAAACTCAGAGATTTTAAGAAACAAAAGAAAAGGCAGAGTTCATCTCAGGAGATGTTATGAAAAAACTTAAGCCAAGTCACAATTGCTAGTTTTAAGGATTAGTACATATTTGTGGACGACACGAGTGACTTCAATTCATGTTAAAGCTTTGTATTTTAATTCAAAAGAATTTCTTAAAATTACTTTTTTTTTCATAAGTTCAAAATCATTTTGAATTTTGACAAATTATAAACATTTACTGGTATTGAAATTATAAATTTATTTGACAGTAATTATCTGTTCTTATTCTCCCCCATCAACATTACTCATGTTTGTGAGACCTAACACAGGTTAAATTTAAAAAATAAAAATTTTAACATGTGTTCCGATTGACCCCTATCAGCGGGGTGATTCGGAACACCCATAATTTCCTATATATTTTAATAATAACTGTTCAAAATGTTTTGTCTTTGCTTGGAATATCAAAAGTAAAGCAAGACCGAAGTTTTTACCCAAAAATTCAAATTAAAAAAAATCGTTTAACGGCTTTTTTTACAATCAAAGCTGAAAAGTGTTCCGATTCACCCCATTTTACGGTATTTTGTTTACAGTGCTTTCTACAGGTTGGAGGAGGGGGGATATAATTTCAAACTTATAATGTGCATATAAATAAAATTATTTTCTTGCCCCCCGCCCCAGTGAGATTTTGAACTTTATTTCAAATGTATTGCATAGTTTAGTTGGATTTTTACTTCGGGGGGGGGGGCAGACAGGTGTTGGTTGTTTCCTCTGACAGGTGTTGGTTTGTTGGACCTGTGCTTGTGCTTAAGAATCGCCCGATGGTGATCTCTCCGCCCCCCCCCCCCCCCAAAGAAAAAGCAACGACGAATCCCGCCACGCAAGAGTGTGGGCTCCCTTTCTTCTGATAAAAATTCCCCCTTATAACATCCTCCTTAATATTTTCAACGGCGTAATCTGCGTCATGTTTTATGACAAGCAGACATATTTATTCATCACTCAGAAAAAAATATAGATGTTATGGATTAAACTAATGAGTCTTTTAAAGACAGGTCTATGTGTATGGCTGGTGCTATGACGGAAACAACAGGAAGCATGAATCTGAAAACCATTAAATTTTATTTTTCATTCATGGGATTTCTTAAAGGTGGCTCAAATCAAATGGTAAGTTAGCGTCATCTATTGTAAGAAAGAATGCAATGAGAAGAAGAAAAAATGAACTCTTATGTAACATATTTGAAGAAAAAAACAACTGTTAGAGCAATTCTGAAGACTTATACATGAAAATGCATTTCTCAGAATATGGGATATGATTGTTATTATGATAATTAAATTCCAAATACTGTAATATCGTCATTGGTTCGGTCAGCCACTTACCAGGAAACCGCGACATTGAGTATAATAATGAATATTTTTGTAATAAGTAGCAGTCAAAATAGCATTTTAAAATGTCTTTCTGGACACAAATTGTTTTCTTTAGCAAACTATGAGGTCTTAAAGTCGGCCTACATTTTAAGAAAAGTCTCCAAATTTTACGAGCTTTATTGAGTGATGGAAGACGCTTCGCAGATAGATATTCTGCCACATACAGACTCTAAAATCGAATGACACCTTTGATTTCTCACAAATCTTTGAATTTATCTCTTTTCTTAACAAAGGCAGACTAAGTTTTTTGTATATGTTTAAAGGGAAGGAAGGAGAGGGGGGGGGGTGCAAAATATTTTTGCTTCAAAAATATATTTTAAGATGCTCTTTTGATTGCTACCCCTTTTTCATTTTTTTTTTAAATTATTACAGTTCGTGTGGTTCCCTAGTTTGATACACATGCTGTATGTAAAAAAATGAGTGTTAGCGCAATGATGTATTTTTTAGGCCATGTTTTATATTTATGTTCCATATTTTTGTAATTTTCACTTGTGCAGTTTTATATTTCATTCTGTTGAAATCAAATACATTTTTTTTTTTTTGCATCGTAAGTAGTTAATGTACATTGGCTCAATTTCTGTATGAAAAGGGCCCAATTTGATTATTTCGAATTTTTCCTTAATTAGCGTAAGCAAAAAACACTTAGGATTATTGTCAATGTTTTCTGCCAGCCTTTGTCATGCAGGGCCCGATGAAAATATTACAGTTTACTCTGCCGAATACTTTTTTGGGGTCCCCTATACTGAGGCTTTACAGTTTTAGGCATGGAATGAAAGAAATTTAGCCATTGACTGGAGTAATTTTAGCCATTGGGGGCCCCTGAATTGTAGGGGCCCTAGGCAACGGTCTAGTTGGCCTATTCAGTAATCATTCCCTGCTTGTTGCAAGACTGACAACCTAAAATCAGTAACAATCTTGAGGCAAGATTGCCTTCTTGACACGTCAATCTCTATGCAATCTTGAGGCAAGAAGTGTTGCTTACTGGGTGAACTTCAATGTTTTGCGTGTTGACTATTTTGTTAAAGCTATCACCATCTTTATAGTGATATTTTCTTTTTATTTATGAATCCATGATTTGAATGATTTCCTCTGCGACATACGTTCACTCACGTGAGTTACCACTCCTCACTTTTTAATGTCTTTTTATTTGTAAATTGTTTTTGAATTACATTCCGAAATATCCAAGTTTTCACTTTTGAAAACTGCCCATTCTTAAAACTTTTTGAAGACTTTTTTATTCGTCGGTTTTTATTTTAGCACGGTTCCTTAATTAAGAACCATTCAGATTTTGCAATACACCACCAACTTGGCTATTTCGATCCATGGACTGCAGTTTCGTGCTAATTATGCACTCATCAGCATGGAATACGAAAGTAGCCGAGATGGAGGCAAAAATCCTCTTATAGAGCAGAGAGAGCCAAAAATGTTAGCTAATGTGAAACTAGAATATCAACGAGCGACCGCATACGGTACAACTCGTAAATTTTAAGGCAGAGCTCGGGTATAAAGCAGTGAGTAACCGCCCCTAAGCAAGGGCTAAGCCCCCCCCCCCCCCGTTACTCATGCTTTTTCTCCACCCCCCAAGACTCAATATCAACAGAATTTCTTTTTTAAAACGCAATGTTTTTTTTAGCTTTTTTAATTGCAATTAACTCGATAAATGATAAATCATTACACTGAGGGGACTGTTGAATGAACATATTACTAGCTATCAATGACTTGAAATATCGGGCAAAGCAAATAATGTCCAATGGGATGTTAACGTGACCTTTCGAAAAATTTCACATTCAAAACATTTTGCTTGCGATTCGGCGAATTCGGAAACAATATTGCAACAGATGTTTTAGTGGTTGAGATTTTTTAATGATTCATTTTTTACATGAGTGCTTGTTCGTATTTTGTAAAAATCTTAGCTCGGACGCCCATTAATACCTTGTACTTCTCAAGATTTGTACTTTTCAATTTGCCAAATGAATTTCTTAATTTTTCCGAATGATAAATACGACGATAAGCACACGTGTAAAAAAAATAGAGAATCTCATTGTTGTAATATCGTTTAAAAAGTTGCCGAATCGTCAGCAATTTTCCGAATATATTTTTACGAGGTCACTGCCATCCTTTGTCCCAGTGACGTATTCAGGAGGTGAGTTGACAGGGTTGCAGCCCCCCCCCCCTGAAATCATCAAAAAAGAATTTAAAACATTTCAGCTATTACTATTTTTTCCTTTTTCTAAAATCGCGACATGAGAAAATTCAGAAAATTTAATAATAAAACATAACTCAAAGAAAGAAAGAAAAAAAGAAGTAAATACTTTATTTTTCTGACGCGTCCATTTTATTGTTTGTCACGTTTATGACTTCAGTTTTGTTCATTTTTATTGCAAATTTTTTTCAGAAACACCGAATTAATGCTTGTTTATTCATCTGATTCTGTCTAATACATTTCAACATATGTACTTGAAACATAACATTTGGAACAATAGTAAAATAAATCGCAAAATTAATGTTATTAAAAGAACAAATTTTCCAAAATATTGTATGCACTTAGCAGGAACACCTACTTTAATTAAGATAACTTTTCAAATTTTAAGTGATCTTTTCCTGTTTTTATCAAAACGCTTTTTCCCTCGGCCACAACAATAATTATAATGATAAAAAAATAATAATTATGTATTTTTGTCATCTTAAATTAGCATTGATATCAGAAATTCGAAAAATTTACTTCTCTTAGCTACATTTTATGAACTTGCTCTGTTCCCTCCCCCTCCCCCCCCAAATGATTTGTCCGCGAACGCAACTGCATTTGACCTACCATTGAAGAGCCTCTGAAGATACCTCACAGTATTTATTTTTCCCAATATTTCCAGTCATTCATAGCTTGTAATATGTACATTCAATAATTTCTTCAGTTTGAAAAATCGTTTTTTTTTTTTTGTATTAAATTGCAATAAAAAGCTAAAAATTCTAAAAATTCAGACAAAATCAGACTAGTGTTGTTAATCTTTTCCTCTTTTTCTATACATTTTACCTACGAGAAAACTTATTAAAATGAGCTACATTTTTTCTCTCTCTTTTTTTTTTTTTTGAAACTAGAAGAGGCCACTTTCTTTGTTTTTTTTACACATATGCAGGTATCATAATGGATATAAAAGCTTTTTTTTCTAGAGATGCCACTTTCTTTATGTTTTTTACATATATGCAGGTATTAAATGAATATAAAAGCTTTTTTTTTTTCTAGAGATGCCATTCTGAGTTAAAAGCAATTAAGTTAAAAACATCAGGGTCTTTTTCTCTTAAAAAAATTAAACAAATTTTGTTCTTCATATTTTCTTCATAGTATGAATTTTTAGTATATGTTACATTTATTTCTTGGTGTTACATTTTGGCTGAAATAATACAGGTTAAAAACAGTTTTTACAGAGCGAACAAATTTTTTTGGATTGCTCAAAATGTTCCCTTTTCATAACCAGGGTTGCCAGACGTCCTGGATTTCAAGGGACAGTCTAGGGTGGTTCAAAAATTTTTTTTTCTTACTACGGACCAAGGCGCACCCTACTTTTTTTACATTTATGTACAAGATTACTCCCCTAAAATTTCAGCTCTCTACTCTTAATGGAAGATGGTGCTCAAACACCCTTCATTTTTACGCTTTTTTTGTAATTTTCATAATTTTTGAGCTTTTCAGACTAAAGAGACCATTTTCTTGGAAGATTTTTTTTTTTTTTCAATTATTCTCATTTTTCAATGCATATATATTAGTTCAAACAATTGGAAAATTTCTTAATCGTTTGAATCTATATAGCAACACCTTTGATACAATCTATTATTTAGTAGATCGCAACATACAATGTAGATTGCAGTACTTGTCTACACGTTGTGCTATGATTTTCAAAACTTACTCTTGCTAAAATAGAGTTGTAGAAGATCTGTGCAAAATGTTTTTTTATGTTTTTAAAGTAGTAGGATGCAGAGAAAAAAATTGCAAGATTTAAAGTTTTAAACTAATAGTGCTAATAGTATCACAAGAAGAATGAATTAAATTATAAAAACTAATTGCACAAAATAAACTATTGTAGCTGGTCTCGCATAGAACTAATCTGAAATTTAGGCAAAGATATTACCTTCATGCTTACTTTGGCCATCATATACCTCACAAGTTCTTGTCTTTTTAACAACTTCAAAGCGAAAAAAATGTTTAGAAAAGAATTAAACAAATAAACAAAAAAAAAAAAAGAATGTTGCACATAGAACTTAAAAAATACTTTAACAAGTTTGAAACTTCAACTGTAAGCTTTTTATAAATCTATAGATAAATCTATGATTACTCTTGCTGATTATAAAGAGATAATTGAAGTATTATTAGTCAATTAGGGAGCCTTTCTGAGAAAATTCAGTCTCTTATATGCCTCCAAATATGTGTGTTCCTATATAAGAAAGAGATTTTTCATTTAATCATGAGCGAAAAAACCTAGGTGCAACACTTTTTACAGTTTCAGTGCGTTTTTGCACAGTAAAACAAATGGATTGAACATTAATAGATGCTCCATTTGCAGTTAAAACTTCTGGGAATATCTGAACTTGGAAAAAGCCTTATAAGATATGAACGACCTGGAAATTGAAATAGCAACTAGGACAGTTTTGTTAAATTACTTGTGACACCTTTCTGGTGAATTAAATAGTTTGACTTAGTTTTTCGTATCAAATTCTAGTTGAAAGAAAAGCAAACGAGAGTAAAGATGTGAAATATAACAAGTGTAGTACAGAAAAATTGGATATTTTTTTCAAACGTGAATATTAGGGATTATTTTCTAACAGTCTTTATCCTACGCCCCAACGAATACAAATATAAGATCAATAACAGAATTAAAAGAAAAAATTAAAATAAATAAATAATGGTGAATAACGTTGCTGAGGAAAGTGTTCAAATAATTCAAGAATTTAACAGAATTTTTTTCAATAATGAAGACAATAAGCAGTTTCTTTTACCTGCTATTGAAGAAAATTGAGTACTTATCATTGCTGAGACAATAAAATATTCAATACTAAAAGTCTCTTTCTCTCTCTCAAAAAAAAAAAAAAAAAAAAATCTATATACAGGGTGTCCACTCCAATCGTGGACCAATAGCTAATTTCTAAACCGTTAGAGATAAGCATATAGTTTATTTAGGAAAAAATCTCTAAATTACGAAAGGAATTTTGTGTCTATTCAATGTTTTTCAAAAAATCAAATTTTGAAAGAGTTACGAAATTTAAATTTTTATACAGCCGCCCAGTCCTATCAATCATATTTAGTAAAACATTCTTGACACTGTAACGTTTAAAACTAAAAAAAAATCACTCTTCTACGACAAAAATTGACCGAGTTATGACGTTTTGAAAAATCAAGATTTTGAAGGATTTCGCATACGGTCCCTTAAGCGATCTCTCGATGACGTCATGAAACAATGCAAAATCTTGATTTTTCAAAACGTCATAACTCGGTCAATTTTTGTGGTAGAAGAGTGATTTTTTTTTAGTTTTAAACGTTACAGTGTCAAGAATGTTTTACTAAATATGATTGATAGGACTGGGGGGCTGTATAAAAATTTAAATTTCGTAACTCTTTCAAAATTTGATTTTTTGAAAAACATTGAATAGACCCAAAATTCCTTTCGTAATTTGGAGATTTTTTCCTAAATAAACTATATGCTTATCTCTAACGGTTTAGAAATTAGCTATTGGTCCACGATTGGAGTGGACACCCTGTATAAATATACATAGAAAGTGGAATTGCATAGCAAGAAGTTCAAATATGTTGACTTTAATTAAAAAGTTCTAGCAAATTTCAGTATAACAACACTGCTCAGCAAAAAATGTTCAAATGTATCTGACACTATTCTTGCTGTTTCTTATGTAAAATGCCCCACTGAATCCAAATATGATCTTCGTTTCACATTTCATGGTAATCGCTCGAACATAACTGGAATGAATATAAATAATACTGAAAGGTTCTTTACTGAAGAAAATCTGTGGTGCGACCCTGGGTGCGACTCATATGTCATGCGATGTTTCCAAGGTTCTAAACAAAATTTTACAACTTGAAAAATTTTTTGGACGTGGGAGTCATAGATGTCAGTCCAATATTATTCTGTTGCACCAAAAAGTAAGTGTAAAATTTTGAAACTGGAAAAAATGAGTTGTTGATGATATGTTAACTATTTTAAGGAGGGGAGGGGAAAATACCCCCATAAGCCCCCTAACTTGTAAAAAGTTGTTAATGATTTTGAACTTTTCACCTCTCTAGCCCTATATAAGAATGTTAATGGTAAATATAATGCTTCCTTCCCCTCCAAATAATATCTATGAAATTGTCGACATTTGATGAAAATAGGAGGGGAGGGGGATGCTATTTTCGAAAAGTGGGAGGCAATGGGGGAAAAGGGTGGCCATATTAGGATTAAGGGGATCATTGAACATAAGAATCAGCAAGAATGATAGCAAAACACCGGGATTTTTTTTCTGCCGCTCAACCGAAAAACGCTTGAAATTGACAAAAACTGGAGAACTACTTGAGCTTTGAGCACCGTCTTTTTATTTAAGTAGGAGGTTGAAATTTTGGCAGTATATTAGGGTGGATAAAGGTAAAAAAAATGAGCCACCGCCATGACCTCTAGGACAAATTTTTTTTTTCACCATAGGTTTGTGAACCACCCTAGGACAGTCCCGATTTTTGAAATATTGTCCCGCGTCCTGGGGAACTTTGATACGGGACGGCTAAAGTCCCGTATTCTGGCTAGAAGCAGCATTTTAAAAAACGAAACATTATTTTAAGAAAAAAATGAAGTAAAACAAAAAATGTGAAATAGAGTGATAAGAAAATTAATTGAATTCTAATATTTTCCTGTTCTGAAGTAATGTTATTGTTCTATTCATTTAGAGTAGAAATTATTGTGACAATCAATTCAACAAACGTTCATTGTAAAAGTGGTGTATCTCCTTGTAAATGATTTTACTATGCCTTATTATATAAAAAGCCCTTCTCAATTTTTCAATTATAAAAGAAATATATGTGTTCAGCTACTATTAGTCACTAGATTTTTTTTGAATCAATCAATCTCAATTTTTTGAAATTGGCCTCGCTTCGCTTTTATACTAAAAGATGTAACTAAATGTTACTCTATTTAGCAAACAAATACGCGTTTTAAAAACATGAAGATACATAATTTTTACAATGAGCGACAGAAATATAAATTACAGTGAGTTTTATGGCATCCTAAAGACCATCAAAACTTAGAAAGAATTATTGCAGCAGTAAAATCTAGTAGCAAATATGATTTAAAAAAAGGAATTTCCCGAGGTTATATAAGAATAATTATCATGTTATAATATTGACAAAAGTGTAGTTTTTCCCCAAAAGATATTGAATTGAATACTGATTTTTTTTATTTGTTTTAGGTTAACTTCTTACAGTGAGTTCAAGTAGTAAGGTTTAATTCTATGTTTACTCAATTGTAATCAAAATTTTTGTTAATGACTCATTAAAATTATTTTTCGTTCGAATTTCTCCATTGGTGCATCTAGCTTTTTGAAAAAGTACATACTAAACATTAGTCATCAGTAGAAGCGACTATTATATCGTTCACGCCAAGACAGGAAAGTCATTTGGGACATCAGGATGGGTGGTCTCCCCCCTGGTTTTGGATTCATATAAGTGGGCGTGGCTTTTGCTTTTTTTTTTTTGGTATAATTTACATTGAAATTTGGTATAACCCCCTCCCCCGCAACCAGCAAAATTTGAAATGACGGGCCTGCGTCAGGAAAAAGGGGGAAAAAGGGAAATACGAATTTTCACAATAATTAGTGGAAAATCATTCCCCACCAATATTCATGACGAAAAATAACTATACAATGGTAAAAAATGAAGTTTTTATTCATATGATGATTGTGATTTTTTTTCTTCATTTATATTTGTGAGAACCTTTTTATATCAAAGTCAAGGTTGCAAAAATTCAACCTTTAGACTTCATCTCTCAATCTCCCCCCCCCCCCAAGAGCCTGTCCCGTATTTCAATTCTTAAATCTGGCAACCCTGTTAATAACCTACTTTCGCACGTAAAAAGATGAGGAAAATCAAAAAATGTTACTTCCACACCTTGTCTGAATTTCAAAATAATGGTTCAAACTAAATGCTTTATTAAAAATAATATTATTTTAAAAGTTTTTCCCTTATGTTTTAGAAACGTTAATTTCTCAATAATTCTTACATTCACAATTACAATTTTACTAGTCATAAACGTCTTGGAAAATGAAATACTTTGACATCTACTTTACAAACATTTTTTGGCAAAAAATTAAAATATCCAATTGTTAACATTTAGAAAAAGGATCTGTTGATATGAACTTGAAGAAACGTAAAAATAAAATCGATGACGTGATAAAATAATCAAATTTATGTAAAACAGAATTCACTTAATAAACGCTATGCAACGTAATTCCACTTTCCCTGCAAAATATTCTTATTATTTTCAAAAGTCAATTTTCATTTTAAAAAATGGGTATTCTTAACGAAAACAACGAACTACTTTCAATGTCTGTCGTAATTTATGACACTTACTATTTCTTTCCGTAACTCAAAAGGAAATAAACCTTCTTAAAAGCAAGTAACGCTTTTCGTTCATTTTTAAATCGAGATTTGTTATAGTTATTTTTCTGCGACAGCAAGTTACCCGTCTTCATGGGCGCCGACAGAATCATACGCAGGGGGGGGGGTGCACTTGAGCTAAAAAAAAGCAGCTACCCACAAATCATAGGCGGTTCTTACAGAGGGGCGACTGTCCCCTCACTTCGAAAAGTAAAGGGGCTTCACCCTCTCAGTTTTCTCGGAAAAATGATTTTTACTCAGTGGATTGATCAATTTCACCAAAATAAAAGCTGAAAATTAAAAAAAATCGGTCCTTTTTCATGTTATTTCATAAGAATGGATGAAAATCAACCAGCCAGGTTGATTTTTGAGGCTTTATTCTGCAATTTTTAGAAGTCAAATTAATCAGCAATGTTAAATTTAGTATTGTAGCCAAATTGTAGCAAAAAACAAAAAACAAAAAAATCCTAATATGCTGCATCCCAACTCCCCCCCCCTTTTCTTCAACCCCTCTCTTGTATTTCTTTTGACCCCCCACTTTTTGGGGGCACCAGCCGCCAGGGCCGTCGTTAGCTGAAATATCTGGGGGGGGGGGTGTTGAGAATTTGGCGGCCCTGGGCTCATCATATAGGGGGGGGGGTGAGGGATATAGCTTCCCCCGAGCTTTGAAATCTAATATTTTTACAAAGGTGGAAGGTGGACGCAATTTTTGTTTTTTGATTTTTTCCAATAAAATTAGCATTTGGGTCATTCCATGTCATTTCAAGTGTACGAGGCGTCCCCACTCGACCCCCTCCGATTTTGATGCAAATTTTTTTGGATGTACATATAAGACTTGCATGAAGCCATACCAAATTATAGCTCCATAAGCCTTATGGTTCAGCCAGTAAAAATTATTTTATAAAGGCCTCTTTTTCGTGTCTTAAGAAAAATGACCAAATCGTCAAGTTTGTGCTTTTATTGCTCGCGACCTAAGACGATTATCAGGCTCAAACTTGGTGATTATGATCACTGTTTAGGGTAGAAGAGCCTACTTGTGTGAAAAAACTCCATTCACTGCAGATTTTTTGCAATTTGCTGCCAAAGTTGGTAAAAAATCGTATTTTGGCAAATTTTGACAATACGTTATCAGCTTGTATCTGCTGAGAGAATGACTTTCTGAAGCTAATTTTTTCCTCGTTTGTAGCCTGATAGTTCGTCCGAAAGGTGTGCTAGTGGCATCTTGATAGCTCAAATAATTGCTGAATTATGCGAGTTGAAATTCCAGTCAAATTTCTTTTTTCTTAATTTTGTCTCAATTTCGAAGGGCAATATCTCAAAAGGGTCATCTCGAATTTCAAATTTCCTTGCATCATTGGAAAGAACACACTTTTCTAAACTAAAAAACGTTATTTTTATTTTTGAAACAAACTAGTTTCAAGGGGATATTGCAGATCAAAAATGTGTACGTCATTCAAAGAAAAAAAGACATACACCTTAAAAGTTGATGTCAATTTGTTCTATTAAAATTTACAGCAGCTATTGAACTTATGTTCTGATGAAAAAACCCTTTTTTAGATATTTTTGAACTTTAGTTTTTGTGTGCGCATCCGTAAAAACTCAAGATATGACAAAAAATGAATTTCCGTTTTTAACAAAAAAAATTATCTCCTTATCGCTGCTATAAAAGCTTGAGTCTTTTCCTATGTGTTATTTTTAAGCTCTTGAAACAATTTCAGATTATATGTCACTTGGCAAGGTTGTAGGTTATTAATGTTTCAAGGTCATAAAAAGCATTTTCCCATTTTTCATTATTTTTGTTTGTGGGCAAATTGCAATCATAGGCTGAATATCTAGACACATCCTCGGCAGTATAAAGAATGGATTTTCAATTACTACTTATCATATTTTTAATTACTTTTGTTATCATTTACACGATGGAAATAATTGCAATATTCAACTTTATCGAAAACTTTCGTTATCGCTTTTTAGAATAATGGTTTTTACAGTTCCATTATACATATTTTTTATCACGTACACACCACATTAACTGTTTTATTTATTATTTATCTCATTTATTAATTATTTTTTTTTTTTTTTTTGAAAAAGGCAAAGCTTTTTATGAATTTAAAATATTAATGACACCTTGCCAAGTGACATATTACCCGAAATTCTGTTTTAAGAGCTTAAAAATAACACATAGGAAAAGACTCAAGCTCTTATAGCAGCGATAAGAAGATAATTATTTTCGTTAAAAACTAAACTTTTTTTTTTTTGGCATTTCTTGAGTTTTTACGGATGCGCGCACAAAAAGTTCAAAAATATCTAAAAAAGAGTTTTTTTTATCAGAACATAAGTACAATAGCTCCCGTAAATTTTAATAGAACAAAGTGACATCAATTTTTGAGGTCTATGTCTTTTTTTCTTTGATTTCACGTTGAATGACGTACACATTTTTGATCTGCAATATCCCCTTGAAACTAGTTTGTTTCAAAAATAAAAATAACGTAAAAATAAGCGGAAAAATGTCAAAACTAATGGTTGAAAAACGCAAGTTTAGGTCCTCACATGTTGTTTCTGTAAACAATTTTGGTGCTTAACGTAAAGAGAAGCATCAGGTTTCAGCTTGAGATATCACCAGAAAATAAACTTCAAAGCCATCCTTGGTGAAGTAAAAGATTTCCTCCCACTTCCGCCCAAAACCAGGTCCGTCATTTCAAGTTTTTCCAGTGTGTGTGTGTGGGGGGGGGGGGGGGGGGGGCAAACTTACTACATAAAAAAATTCGTTCGGTCCCAACTCAAAAGTGAAAAGTAATAAATTTTCTTTTTAATTATTTTCAGTTTAAACATTGTACTATCTTTCGATAATGGTATTTTGTGTAATTGTTTTAATTTAAATTTATTTAAAATATAAAATTTGGCGGCCCCTGCATATTATCTTTTTTTCCCTTTTAATTATTGCATCGATCATTTATTTTAATTTATTTAAAACATAAAATTTACCGACCCTCTGCATATATTTATATATATATATATATATATATATATTATATACATATAATAATATTGCATCGATCTTGTTGAATTACGTGTGTATAATTGATTTATGTTTCATTAATTTAACAGATTTTAGTTACAGAGGCTCGCGTACCTTTTAAAGCTCTGGCACATATTTATACAGTACTTTTTTTCCCAAACTGGGCAGGCCTATAGTTTCCCGTTTACATGACCCCATGGACGAGAAAATTTCGTATTTTTCGCAACGAATATTGCTGTGAAGGAATCTTAACTATTTTTCGCGGCCCCAATTATTTATTTTTGATAAGTAATTATTGGGACCGCGGAAAATACGGGACATTTTTAAAAATTCAGGTTTACTGATTCTTAATAATGTTTAAATTATTCCGCTTCTCTTTTAAATTTCATTTAAAGTCCTGAAATATTTTTCTAAAATTTCATTTTAATAATAAAATAAAATCGGCGGCCCCTTTCTTCAGAAAAGTGGAGGGGTGTAGCACCCCCCCCCCCCCCCCCCTCCTTGCCAACGGCCCTGCCAGCCGCCTATGCCCCAAATTATGCCTTTGCAAATTTATGCATCTAAAATCTCGCTAGCAGCCGCGAGCCAGCTTTTCGTTGCTCGCGGGCTACTTTTGTCCCGCAGGCCATAGTTTGGAAACCCCTGATCTGAAGCAGGGGAGCATTCTTTCCAACTTCCCTCCCCACATCACAACCGCCGCGCCCTCCGATTTGGGTCACGTGAATTTGCTCCTTTTCGCAAGAATTCTTTGCCCACTCCCTCCCTCACACCACCTAGCTACCGACTCCAATTTTGGTCACGTGAATTTGCGCCATTTCCACACACTTACACATCAATACCTCGTACAAGCGATGCGCCGATCAAGGTCAGAGTCGTCGTATAAGAGAGCACCGGTGCACCGGCTAGTCGTACAAGAGAGCTCCTCCACCCGTTTTAGGTCACGTGAATTTCCTCCCCGGAATGCAGTTACTGACCCTCCCGACTCTTCTAAAGTGCGCCCCCTCCCCTCATCGCAACAAGGAAGGGAGCTATAAATTTGACGTGTCTGTGGCACCGTACAGCCTAAACGGATGAACCGATTTTGAAAAAAAAAAAAAAAATGTTTGAAAGGTGAATAGTCAGGGATCCCTGATAGAGATTTTACTGCAGTTTCTATTAAGATAATTTTCCGTGAGTAGCTTCCTTTTAATGAGAATTCTTGATTGTGGTAGGTAACAGGGGTAGCAGGGATAAAATGTGTCGATTTTATAGTTCTCAAAAACTTATCACTGACTGGCTTTTTTAATTAAATCTTCAGATAATTATTAACATTGTTGAAAAAATATTGTATACACTTCGATATAGGATATAGGTCCAGTTGGCGATCTTACTAGATCCCGCTTGGCGATTCTCCAGTTTTTTTTTTTTTTTTTTGTTTAGGATTATTTTACGACGCCAAAGATTGCAGCCAATTGTGGTAATTTTTGCACAGGTAGAGGTAGGCACAAGAGAATGCGCAGAAAATGCAAATTTGTTTCTAATAAAAAAAAAAGAAAAGAAAACATATCGCGTAATCCTGTTTGGGTAACTACAAGAAACGCTTTCAACAACACAGAAAACTGAGGCGTTATGTAGACGGGTGATTCTCCAAAAACCTGGCATTTTCGACTCACAAATTCTATAAAAATAAAAATGCTTAAAAAAATCTTTAAAAAATTATACTTACTCTTTGTTAGGAGCTTATTAAGAGAAAAATAGAGGGAACTCACTTTAAGTATGCTACACCCCAAAAAAAGGGGGGGGGGTCAATTTTTTCAAACCGAGAGAGTGACAAGAAGCACTAAGCGAGCAAACAAATGAATTTTATCAAGGATTATCAGAAATTGTACAACAATAACAAAGAAATAACTTCAACATGAATAAAAAACTATGTTTATTGTTGACAAACAAAACTAATTTACAACCTCCTTAAACAAACACTGTTTTAAGCAGGGTTGCCAGATTTAAGAATTGAAATACGGGACAGGCTCTTGGGAGGGGGGGGGGAGATTGAGAGATAAGTCTAAAGGTTAAATTTTTGCAACCTTGACTTTGATATAAAAAGGTTCTCACAAATATAAATGAAGAAAAAAAATCACAATCATCATATGAATAAAACTTCATTTTTTACCATTGTATAGTTATTTTTCGTCATGAATATTGGTGGGGAATGGTTTTCCACTAATTATTGTGAAAATTCATATTTCCCTGTTTCCACCTTTTTCCTGACGCGGGCCCATCATTTCAAATTTTGCCGGTTGCGGGGGAGGGGGTTATACCAAATTTCAATGTAAATTATACAAAAAAAAAAAAAAAGCAAAAGCCACGCCCACTTATATGAATCTAAAACCAGGGGGGAGACCACCCATCCTGATGTCCCAAATGACTTTCCTGTCTTGGCGTGAACGATATAATAGTCGCCTCTACTGATGACTAATGTTTAGTATGTACTTTTTCAAAAAGCTAGACGCACCAATGGGGAAATTCGAACGCAAAATAATTTTAATGAGTCATTAACAAAAATTTTGATTACAATTGAGTAGACATAGAATTAAACCTTACTACTTGAACTTACTGTAAGAAGTTTACCTAAAACAAATAAAAAAAATCAGTATTCAATATCTTTTGGGGAAAAACTACACTTTTGTCAATATTATAACATGATAATTATTCTTGTATAACCTCGGGAAATACCTTTTTTTAAATCATATTTGCTACTAGATTTTACTGCTGCAATAATTCTTTCTTAGTTTTGATGGTCTTTAGGGTGCCATAAAACTCACTGTAATTTATGTTTCTGTCGCTCATTGTAAAAATTATGTATCTTCATGTTTTTAAAACGCGTATTTGTTTGCTAAATAGAATAACATTTAGTTACATCTTTTAGTATAAAAGGGAAGCGAGGCCAATTTCAAAAAATTGAGATTGATTGATTCAAAAAAAATCTAGTGACTAATAGTAGCTGAACACTTCTTTTTATAATTGAAAAATTGAGAAGGGCTTTTTATATAATAAGGCATAGTAAAATCATTTACAAGGAGATACACCACTTTTACAATGAACGTTTGTTGAATTGATTGTCACAATAATTTCTACTCTAAATGAATAGAACAACAACATTACTTCAGATCAGGAAAATATTAGAATTCAATTAATTTTCTTATCACTCTATTTCACATTTTTTGTTTTACTTCATTTTTTTTCTTAAAATAATGTTTCGTTTTTTAAAATGCTGCTTCTAGCCAGAATACGGGACTTTAGCCGTCCCGTATCAAAGTTCCCCGGGACGCGGGACAATATTTCAAAAATCGGGACTGTCCCTTGAAATCCAGGACGTCTGGCAACCCTGGTTTTAAGAGATGCATCATCCGACAAATTTAATATTTATATGAAGAAAGAGATTTACAATCATAAAATAAAGTTCAAATTTTTCTAAATGAATACTTTTTTAATAAATAAGACTCCTTTTTATTACTTTTAACTAATGTTTGGCAAATAAATCCATCTATTCTACCGGATGTTTTACCAGTGCTTTAAAAGTAATGCTAGAGTGACATTTTTTTTTTTTTTTTTTTTTGCGCCAGGAGAGGGACATTTTAATCAAAAAAGGCTGATATTTCTACCCAGAATTATATAAAAGGTAAATAATGGTATTTTTCTCTTTTATCCTCTTAACTCAATTACATACTGCAGGCAGAATTATTATTTTTATTTTATTTAGAACAGAAATGTTGGCCAGAAGAGGGACATCGAAAATGTTACATACCTCATTTTGAACTAAGGAATAATAATACGAACAGCAGACACATTCTATAGACAAAATACTCTATGAGTCCAAAGAAGTGATGAGAATAAACTGTTATACTACTGCAGATTCAAAATTCCTTCTTTTTGCCTTTAATAATTGAACCAATTTGTATGCCAGGAGAGGGACATGCAATCTGGGAACAAACTTCAAAATGATCTACCTGATTAAATAATCATTTAAATAAGCTTAAACAACACTATATTACACTCATAACTACACATAATTCAATACTACAAGTGGAATTTGTGCAATGTTCACGTAAAATTTTAAAATAATTTATTTACATTTTAGAAACAAAGTGGGACACGCAAAAAAGGTGACTTTGGCTATGCAAAAATTTTTGTAGAAAAAAATAAATGAAAAATTGCTTTAATATGAATTGAATACCATCAGAATAAGTACTTCTAACAATTAAAAAAACAAAAAAACTTTCTAGGTCAAGTAATTTTTGTGCTGTCCTACGGGGACATCATATTGTTCGGATTTTGGAGAATCACCCAGACATTTAGTAAATTTAAAGAAATTTATAAATGGACACATATTATTGTCGAATACAAAACAACTAAATGATTATATAGTATAGCTCTGATGACATATTGTACGATCTTGAGATATTTAATTTCAATGCGGGAAGAAGAGGGAGTCGGCGAGGAGAGAAGAATGATATATTTTCCTAATAACGTTTGGTATTTTACTTAAAATATGGAGGGGGGGGGGATAGATTTTAAATTTATTGCAAAAACTAGCTGGCGTAAAGATTTCGCATTTGACAGCAGCAATTCAAAAATTTGATTTTTTTTCTACGTAAAAGAAACAGGCACGAAGTGAATCGTTATTTTTCGCTGACTTCAAAGAAAATGAAATCGTCTTGTTTTTGTCGTTTTATGGAAAGAAACCAATAAAAAGCATCTTTAAGAAACATTATTCACGCTAAAATAAACATTTTCTTTTCCGGTTTCAATGCAACAGTTAAACTGCGTTTTAAAATCCTACAATGAGTTTGGGGCATATATTCTTGGAAATTAGAATCAGAATTAGCTGGTGAAATAAAATCAATCAAAACTCATTGCATCTATCCTGCGACCCTCGCTTTTCTAGAGCAACTCTCTATCCATCCACACCACTTTGCATCTTAGTTTTCGGAAGCTACTCATTGAAGTCTTGCGTCTAAAACACACGGTTTTTTGACGCAAGCAAAAAAAAAAAAAAAAGGCAGTGGGTTTTACTTTCGTGAACAGTCGGCAATTTTTCTTTGATTGATTGCAATTTGCAAAAGGTATACGTTTTAAAAGGTTTTTGTTTGTCTATTTTTCGCCTGATATTTTTGTAGTCCTAATTGCCATTTATAAGGCCTCATTTTAAATGCACAATTACCCCCCAAGCCCCGAGCTCCCCTTAAAGTAGTCTCTATTCCCCCCCTCCCTTAATTATCCTCATAAGCCAAGGTCAAAAGAAAAAAAAAAGAAAGAAAGGAAGGGGGGGGGGAGCAGTAAAAAACGATAGAAGAAAACATGAAGTTCTGTCGAATAGTATTTTAAAAATAATAAAGTGTAATTAAGTAATTATCGCTCTTAATACAAGTAAAGCATTAATACTTTGTGGCCCAATTATATTTGGAGTGATAACAATTTTTTTTTTTCTAGAAATTATCTAAGCGCCAAAAACACAGTCCCCTGGCTGTCCCAATCCCATCGTCTAACTGTTAAAGATAGTATTTCAAAAAACCTATTAGCACTACAAAAATTTAACAATTAATATCTAAAAATAGAATAATGAAGCTATATTTTTCTTATGAAATAAAGTATAATTACATATTTCTAAAACTTAAAATTGTCATGTAAATTCTGTCCGGAGTTTTTTCAAACAGTCCCCTGCAACAAGTTCAAAGCTGTAATACGAAAAATCTATAACTTTTGCAAATTCTTTTTGGCATGAAATTTAAAGCAATCAGTGTGAATTTGCCGAAATCTCCGAGAACGGTGTTGAAACGCTACTTTGCTTAGTTTGAGAGCCACATTTGTGATGAAAATATGCATCAGGGTCGTTGCGAAAATAGTCCTCTGGGAAGTGATTTTATAAATGTCAATTAATTTAATTATAAAACATATTCTTTATTATGTCCACGATTTGTGCTTAAATTTATAGGTAGTCTCGTAACTAATTATGTTCCAATAGTTTTGCAGATATTACGCAACATAGAGCAAAAACACAGTCACCTGGCACAGTCCCCTGCCTAGTTATACTAGGCGGGGGACTTACCCCCTATCATGATTTATCAGAAAAACACAAACTTCAATTGGCTCTTTTTCAAACCAAAGTAATAGATTCATTTTCTGAGCAATAGTGTAATAATTATACGAACATTTCAAAAAACCGTGCCCGGACAGATTTCGTGTGAAAAATTACGAGTTTACAGAGAATCGCCCATATCTAAAATTACTTAGAGCCTCTTTCGGTCTGAATCCGACAGAATAGTAGATTCATTTCGTCTCTCAGTTTTCAATTTGCAACATCTATTAATTGGCTTGTATTTCTAAGCAATTTATTTCTTTTCAAACTTAAATCGTGCAGCGGGCGGCATTTTGCTTTAATGTTTGGGGCGGCAAAACTGCTAGAGCCGCCCTGTACGGAACTGATTTTATCGACGGAGGAAACTTAGAACTGTAATTTAATTTTTTTTTTGGGGGGGGGGAGGGGGCAAGGTTACTGTTTGATGAAGGGGAACACTTGCCTCTCTGCCCGCCCCCGATCGCTCATATGATGGGCCCAAATCCCGTTGCGCGATCTGGACGAACAGCCCAGTAGTTCCTATGCGGTAGATTATACTACCAGTTTTCTCTGCGACTTAAAAGAACTACCTGATTTTCTTCAATTCTTTAAAAATGACCAACTCGCACCCTAGCGCCTGCCAGCCAGCTGGGCCTTTTCGCTCTCAGCGACTCTCCACTCTTGCGGTGAGTAAAAGGCTTCGCTGGTTAGGCGCTTCTTAGGACTCCTACCATGTTAGGATAGGCGCTAACAGGCTTTTCCTTGCCCACTTCCAGCGCCAAGTGAGTACAGAGCGTGAGGCAAGTCCCTCGTTCTGCTATTTACTACTCTTTATTATTCTAAATTCTAGTTATATTGCACATGCATTTAACCCAGTATTTCAATTTGTTTCATATCAGCTCAATCATGTTCTCTGTCTGACCCAAACAGCGATTTTTTTTTACCCCGATTGTACTGTGTATTTCAATTGAAAGCAGTGTTTTTTTTTTCCATTGTAGTTAAATGTGTATCTTATTCAAATTATGCTTTTTAAGGGGATATTTAAATTAGTTTATTTTTTTCGGGAAAAGATTTTAGTTTCATTCTAATCGTAATACGTCTTGAAAAGAGTATTTTCACTTAAGGGAGGGGAGGGAGAGGAATGATATTTTCCTAACGATGTTGGCTAGTTTGCTTAATATATGGAGTGAGGGGATCATAGATTTTTAATTTGTAGCAAAAATTACACTAGCTGACCGGCGTGAACATTTATGTTCACACTCACAGTCAGTTTAGGTTGCTTCAGTCAGTTTAGGTTGCCAACCGCTGCAGTAAATCATTATTTTTGGTAGCCGCCCATGTCTCGGTAACTCAAAACTCAAATAACATCCAATTTCTCATTTGTAATTGAAGGGCTTGGAGAATGAAGGTGCAAGTTACATTTCAAAAAATGAACACTCTCTACAATAGTAAGCAATGGATACAGTGAAGCAAATAAAACTTGGTACATCCAACAGTAGATTTTCAGTAGACCAATTTCATACGCACACTGATGACAAAACCAGAAAACAAAAAAGCTGCAACAACTACAACAATTAAAACTTTGAACTTTAATTACTCACAATTTGTTTTGTCACTTAACCCCTTCATCTCCTAAGCTCTTCAATTATGCTTTTTAATTCTTCTACCTTGTTCGTAATACTGCGAGCATTGGTATAAAAAATCTTAAGCATGCCCAACTTGTTTTTATTCAACCCCTTGCGATTTTTTTAATCAAAATTGTTAAATGACTGCTCTTATTTACCACCCTATTTCTATTTCTAATAAAACCCAAATAGTTTGCATCCTTTTGAAACCTGTTCCTTAAACTATGCCCCCTTTCAAACTTGACTCAGAAGCCTCTAAATCTAAACCACTAACCAAACCATATTAACCCTTGTAGAAAGAATAAATTGTATGTACAGTTTTTGGAACAGTTACTTGGAAAAGTAAGAGCATGTTTCTCTTGCGAAAAAATGGTGTGAGGGGGGGGGGGCAGATGGCAAGTCATTATGTTCAAAAAGCTAACAAAACTGAGTTAGATGTAAAAATAATGAAAAATAGCTTTCTGTAAGTGAGACTGGGTCAGCGAGACTGCATAAACGTGCACCGGGTTCGGGGCAAATTTACACAACAGACATTGATTTAAAAAATTTTTTGGACGCTTAAATACTCAAACAGGGCAAAAATTGCATGAACAAACAAAAACTTTAGTAACTGCTTTATAAAATTATAAAGTCTAAAATTTCTGAATTGAAACAAAAATGAGAAAATTCATTGAAAAAAAATTCGCGTGAACGTGCCCCGGTTTACCCTACTTTAAAATGTTTTGACATGAAGAAGACTGAAAAAATTAAACATAACATCTGTTTTTAAAAAGAAGTTATTGGCACAGAAATATAAAACTGCATATATTGCTTTAAAAGTTCTGCCAAAAGGTAGGACTGGTACTGTCATTACTTAATTTTTCAAGATTTTGCACTTTGGTTCATCATTTCAAAACATACTGTGTAACAATAAATTTTATTTTAAAACTGCTTGACTCTCAATTAGGGCATAACTTCCCGATAGGTAAACTAGGCAGCTGCCTAGAGTGGCAAATTTCGCTTTAACAATGTTATTATGAAAATTATTGAAAGAAAAATATTAGCATTCTTCCAATTTTGGTAGCGACATCCTTTCCTGGTAATTTAATAATGTTTGCCTTCACGCATGTTATAAAAATGAAATATTTTTCAAGTGTGTCAATCTATTAGTTAAAAACAGTAATTGTCAAGACGAAAAGTCGGCCTCGATGGTAGAAAAGCACTTGTAATAGCGTTTAGAAGTCCTAAAAAGATTGGAACATGTTGCACTGAAAAAGAGCCATACAGTAGCGCCATCTAGGGAGGATGCTGCTAAATTAATATTGGCTACGGCAATAGAATCGGATACAGATAGAGTTCAATTGCGTCAGAGCGAAGCTCGCAAGAGAGAACATGATTGAACTGACATGAAGCAAATGGAAGGACTGAAAATTTACTAGAGTAAGAAGAGTAGAGAAAGTGCAAATTTACTAGAGTTGAGGAGGAACAAAGAGCAGGAAATAGCAGAGCAAGGGACCTGCCAGTGGCGTACCAACATTGTTGGGGGCCTGGGGCGGTAGTCAATATGGGGCCTACCTATAAGTAAAATCGTTTGTAAATCTTAAACAAAATGTACGCGTACCCTATGCTGCACTCAGCACCGAATCTTACATTTTTCATAAGAACAAAAAAGAAATTGCGATCCTTCATCTTCCTTCGTTTTTAACCATATCAAGTTCTAATTTAAAAAATAAGTAAATTGAAGTAAAAAACATAAGATAAGTTTAATATTGAGAAATTCATTGCGGCTTTAGTGACGAAAAAGGGAGAATTGGGAGTTTTCCCCGATTTTTTTTTTTTTTCAGTTTTTTTTTTTTTTTTTTTTATCTAATCTAAATACGCAGCTTCGCCGGGACCCCATCCTGAAATTAAAAAAATAAAGTTCTGAAAATGCAATTTTTAGCTATCTTTGGAAACGTCAGGTCTAGAGGAGGGATTAAGGCTATCTTCTCCTCGGCAAAAATTTCGGAATTGAAACATCACGTTTTAAAAGGACTCTGTACTCTGTTTTAGGCTAATTTTGATAGTAGGGTGGGAGTTCGTGAACTTTAAAATTGATGTGTTCGAAACGCATCTTAGGTTTTCTTTGATGACGTTAGGAGAAAAGTTAGGTTTCGGGGCTGTCCCCAGAAATTCTTTGTAATTAAAGTTTTAAAAACGCAATTTTAAGCTATTAGTCAAGACGTAATTTGGGCTCTCCTTCAGAAATTATCTGGAGTTGAAGTCCTACAAATGCATTTTGAGAGGCTATATGTTTAGTGACGTAAGGGGAAGGGGGGATTCATGGGCTCTAATAAAAAAAATTTCGCAAAATGTCAAAATGCCCGAAGCTTAAAAACCATTTTATGCTGTGGCCTGTGTTTGACCAAGTTCGGGAGAAATGCATATCAGCTGTTCTTCTCAGGGAGCCTATTTGTAACTTTAAGTAACGAAAAAGCAATATAAAGTTGCCCTTAGGGACATGGTTGAGAACACGAATGATTGCTGTTTTAAGTCTTATGGATGTGATACTTTCCAAAAAAGAATAGAAACCGCAGTTTTTGGAATTTTTTGGTCTCTTAAAGGGGAAGGGGGGGAATCACGACCTTTTTCTTGGAACAGTGGTTGAGTGCTACACTTGTCAGCCGTCTCTCAAAAAGTTATCGCCTAAGACAAGGGCCCCCAGCTTGTTCCCCCGTAGATTTGGCACTGATATTGGGTACGTTAATTACTTTTATCCTTACCGTTTTTACACCCAAAAGTTAAACGGACATTGAAAGTAAATGTAAAATTACGATCCTTTTAACTGTATATTCTATTATTCAGGTATTTTGTAGTCTTTATTGAACAAGAAAACGATACCAAACCAACCATTAGTCAGACAGTTAATGCATTAATTAATTGAAAATATTTTTGAAATGGTCAATGTACTAGCATTTAGTTTTTTAATCTTTATTTTCTTCATATTATACTATGCAGTAAAATAGTTATTTACACCTACATAAACTTAAAATATTTCTTTTGTGCTTTGTTTATTTGCCGATAATTTTGGATTTATATTTTCAAACAGAGGCAAATTTAGGTTAAAGATACGCTCTTCATGCTTATTAATGGTAACAAATTTGAAAAACGAGGGTACATTAACACTGGGTAAATATACACTTAAAAAAGAAATTGGACACACATATACCCAATGTTTCAAATCGGAAAAGCTGAAATTTCTAACTGCGCGAATACAATTTTCATTATCCTTTGTTTTATTATGTTGCTTCGTTTTATGCAACAAATAAAGACAAAAACGATGATTTTTTAATTAATTATATCTTTATCATTTTGTTCTCCAGCTCCTCACCCTTATAATGATATGCCAACACCAACTGACTTTTAAATCTTCATAGAAAGCATTTATAAATTTAATTTTCTTGAATATACACAATCAGATTCACAAATAAACTAAAAGATTTTAGGTGATCTACTGTAGAAAATTAATGTTCCACATTGATCACACCAGCCAGCTCCCGATTATGAAACTCAGGAACTCGCAGCAAAGATAGAACGGAGATCCCGAACCAGCTTTGTTGCAGTTTGAGAGAGGGGCATAGGAAAACTTTATGGTATAAGTGCGTTACTGAAAAAGGACTAAAGCCATAATCTGCCTTTATATGAAAGAAAGCCTTATCTCCAAGAGGAAAATAAGTTGAGAAAAACTAGAAGACATACATTTTTAATCTTCATACATGCTATTATATTCTTTAAATTTTTTTAGCTTATAAGTAGAACACAGCTGGAACGAATTTTAAACTTTCTTTGACAACTATATCTTTGAGCAAACAACAAAAAAATCTTTATAAATGAATTGCAGCAAAATTTGGATTTAAGGCTTCTTAAATTATGACGACAGTAGTAGCATAAGTATTGTTTGTGAATATCACTCTGCTCTTGCTTCCTTTTAACTAAATCAATATTTAAAAAAAGAGCTTATCTATAACTTAAAAATAAAATAAGAAAGAGGGGTACCTAAAACCATGTGGTAGGAATTGAAAATTCGGGTGCTCTTATACCTTAGAGCGATCTGGGTAAGGGGTAAAGTTCCAATTGTCCACAGCATAATTAAACTATGAAAATGCGTGAGATGTGGATTTAATGAACGCTGAAAAACGAGCTAAAAAAGTTAATTATTTTTATTTTTAAAAAAGCATTTCTGATAACAGGGTTCGATTAAGATATTTTGGGGTCCTAGACCAAGCACTTTTGGGGCTCTCTGTAGTCAACTTTAAAAGCACAAGCATTCACTCGGAATCAGGAGGGCCGACTACAAGGTATTAACTGCAGCGATCAATCACTCACTCAAAATATTTATTGTTGAAGCAGGGAATCATAATATTTCTTCTTTTTTCTTAAATTATATACTAGAACTGAAACATTTTTGCCCATTCAGGGGCCTCTAAAAAACGGGAGCTTTAGGCCACTGCGTAGTTGGTCTATTCCGTACACAAGCTGTGTAAATGCATTTTACTTTTTAAAAATTTTGCCAGGCAAAAGAGCTCTATATGCTCAAATAAACAAATTTGGGGCCTCTTTCAAACGCGTCAACAGGCCACCATATGCCCCCCCCCCATCTATGCTTGGCAGCGAGTCAGTTAACGATAATTCATTCTTAATAAAATTTATAACGTAAATGGTCAAACTGTTAATGAATCCAAACAGGTCTGATGGGGAAAATCATCAAAAAAAATTTACAATAAAAACGAAATTTTGGGGCCTATGTCAACGCGGGGCCTGGGGCGGACCGCCCCCTCCGCCCCCCCGTCGGTACGCCACTGGGACCTGCCCCACGCTCTACTCACTTCGCACCGGAAGTGGGCAAGGAAGAGACCTACTGTTAGCGCCAATCCTAAGATGGTAGGTCTCTTACGTAGCGCCGGGACCTCCGTGACAAGCGCGCGCTCTTTCCTTTCGCGCGCGTTCCTTCTTTCCGGGCCCGGAACTGAGTTTGGATGACTCACGCTAAGCGATCGAAGGGAGAGCGTTTGCTTCGTTGGCTTACAAGCAGCTAGCTGGTAATTTTACTTTCAAAACGCAAATTGAATTTTCTTGGCATGTTTAAATTTATGGATGTTTACTTTAGATTTAAAAAAAAAAGAAACACAGTTTTGATACATCTATTTTCTGAAAAGAGGGTAAAATTCCGAGAAAACTTCAGAATAATACTTTATAATGTAAACAGGACAAAAGTCTCATCACTCAAAAAAAAAAAAATCAATTATTACATGTTATAAATAGACATAAGACATAAGAGAATGTTAAACATAGACGTAAGAAAATAAATAGACAAAGTACTTGAAATTTATTTTATTCATTTGTTATTCAAACATCATGAGCTGAGTAAATCCCATTTATAGTTACAGTTTCATTTGAAAGACAAGTGTTCTGCTGCAATTGTTTAGCTAAAGGGTTTTAATAAACTTCATTGAAAGCGTTTAGAATTATTAACATGAAATAACCAACAATATTTGTTCAAAAAATACTATAACAGGTTTAAGAGAAGAAACCTTAGAAAATGTTATCTATATATTTAAAACTATCTATATAAACAAAATTTAGTAAAAAAGCATAAATAATATGTTTTATAAGAAGGAAAAAAAAAAGAGGCTATTTTTCATTTGAACTAGAGGCAAGAACATCATATTTACGTTTTTTTGAACTTAAGAAAAAAACATTTTTGTTAAGCGTGTAGTTGTTCAAGAATATATTTAGAAAAATATTTACAAATTTAACACCAATGTCAAATTTTGAAAGGTGACAAACATCGCACAAACCCAGACATATACCCAATTCATCAATTTTTTTTTTTGTTATTAAATCTTTTAAAACCATTTTTGCATTTGATTCATGTAAAAACACTTCATACTAATCACTTTAAAAAAAATTAAACATTTTATAACAAACAAGAAAAATCTTCACTATTTCAACATCAGGATATGTTTAATTCCCTCGGTCAATCATTAACAAGTATGTTTCAGTCAATTCACCAATTGATTTCAAATATGACTTCTTTGTCTGTAGTGAATAGATTTATACAAGAAGAACAAGTAACTTTGTACTTCATCTTGTATGCAGCATACCCAGATAAGTACACAAATACAGAAATTAGAGGTATTTCCTCTTCAGAATACGAGAGAAAATCTATACCTTTTAACTCAATATTGAAGGTTACATTGCTTTCATCCTCTTGGAAATCAATAAGAAAGTTTTTTAAAGAGAAACTACCGAATTTGCTGGAATGTAACTGGATTAAACTCTTTAAACGCAGTCTTGGAAACGCTTCTTGGATCGCTTAGCGTGACGTCACTCAGTGCGCCACCTAGGTTGTTAATGGCCCGGAGAGCTAAGAAAGCGCGCGAAAGGAAAGAGCGCGCGTTTGTCACGGAGATCCCGGTAGCGCCTAACCAGTAAGCCTTTTCTTGCCGACAGAGGTGGAGAGAGAGTCGCTAAAAGCGAGAAGACAATAGGCCTCGGAGGCCCAGCCTTGCGGCAAGCCGTTGGTTGTGAAGGGCCTACAGTGGAAGATTGCCATTCCTAGTAAGGTTGATTTTATAATCGGAGAATCTGGGAAATGCAGGTCGTTCTTTTAAGTAACTGAAAAAACTGGTGAACAGCATAGTAACTACTGTTTCTCAAAGGTTAATCCGCCATTTTAGTACTCATTTTTTTTGAGAGATCCCAGATCCTCCAAATTTAGATCTTTAAAGCTGAAAATTTAGTGTTTCGGGACCCAAGTTTTGAAAGTTATGACACGTAGAGTATAATCACAGCTTTGTACAAAGTAACTGACTCATGGGCATATGGAGTAATCGACCTATAATTCATTGATTTTTTTTGTAATATATTATCAGCTTTGAGACCGTGAGTTTGTCTGAGATTTTTGGTTTCAAACTAATTCAATTGTGGTTTCTTGAGTGATAAACGCGTATTTTCTGTTTTACACATTATTATAGTATTTGAAAATGTTTCATGTTAATATTGAGTCTTGGAAACAACAAATATGACCAACGAGCGACAAAATCTGAATGGTTCTAAATCAAGAAAACATACTAAATTAAAACCAAAAATTAAAATTTGCATCGTAGGACTTGCCAATATTTTGTATTTCTTATTACATAATTGAACATGTAACCTGAAAACTATGTGTATCATAAACGACACGAATTAAATGTAATGTGTTAGCATTTTAAGATTGTTTTTAAGGAGGAATAAATTTTTCTTGTACTGCAAAT
>JAXGGA010014196.1:27500-32825 GCA_038373865.1 Uloborus plumipes | reverse complement strand
GAAAGAGTAGGTCAAATTGTGTTTAGATCTTCTAGAATGTATAAATTAAATATTTTCCCCCCTTTGACTGTTTTTTTTGGCTGTGTTGCTCTCCAGGGACATTTTGACCCTGCTACCCTCTTTTTTTTTTTGGCAAACTTGCTTAAAAGAGTATTCTAAATACATTTTTATAGCATCAGATAAAAAATAGCAAGTGTTAAAAAATAAAGAAAGGAAAAATAATCCTGATAGTTTTAAGAGTAGAAAAATGCCAAAGTGGGCTTGTAAATAAGAGTTTTTAAAGCTTAAAAAAGTTTTGAATTTTAATTTTGTTTCTGATACACCACTAACTAGAACTTTGTATGCAAATTATAGATAAAATTTGCTTTTATTTCTTTATTTTTTCCCACTTTTCACATCATTAATGTAATGAATAAAGGTTGTTATAGCTGTTTTGTTTTCAAATTATTTTTAGTGAAGTAAATAAATAAAATTGCCAAAAAAAAAACTTTAGAAATACGTTTGAAGCAAAATAAACCTTGGTGATCATTAAAGTAGTCTTGTTCATTTCAGGGAGAAATTAGTGTTGTTAATATTACCAATTATCAACCATATGTAAAAAAAAAAAAAGGCTGTATGTGTGTTAATTACACAAGTTCACAGTTTATGTCAGATATTTGCCAAATTTGACATTTGATTTGGCAAAGATATCCATTGATGCTATGGGATACACATAAGGGAGTTATTGTCCCTATGGGGAGTGATAACCACCCTGAGGTCCTTTGATTCTCAGGAATTCATATGGAAGGGGTTCACCAAACAATTTTTGAAACCAAATGCTGCATACGTTCTTCCCTATAGCACATCTACCAACTCTACTTGTTTTGCTGAGATTTGCCTGGATTTGGAGCGTTTCTCTTGATTTCTACTAAAAATCGCATGGTTATTACAAATCCTAAAAAAAATCCTTTATTTAAGAAATCTTAACACTTTTCGGTCTGAGCTATTTCGACCAAATATCTCCCTCCGGAATGGGGGTTTTTGGTGCTTTTTGTGATTTTTTAAAAAATACTTCTTAATGGTTGTTGTTGGTTATTTAAATTTCATTAAATACTTCAAGATGTTTTCTTTCATGATGAAAGAACTATTTAAGTGAAGCAACAATCAATTTTTAATAAGAAATTCTCACAAATGTATGTTAGGAACTTTTAAAAAAAGTTCCGCATATTAAAATATCATTTTTAACCATAAAATTTTGCACAGATTTAATTAACACTTACCCAAGTCTTGAACAAATATTTGAAAATATATTGTATTTGCAAATAAATATTATTTAGCAAAATTTGCTTTTATATGGTAAATTGCTTTTTATATGATATGGCTCTCGCAAGCTTGCACTAACTCAAGTTTAAGCCTCAATTCTATAGCGTCTCTTGCACTTAATTCTGCTTGGTGCTGCAATCTGTATACTTTTTTGAAAAGTAAAAGGTTCACAGATAATATCTAAAAAGGATTGAAGCGTAAACAACCCGTTCTTTTATAGCTAAAGGAGCTCAAACTTGACCCTGAGCGGAGCTCAGGCTTAGTCATCTTCACAAAAAATGACACCCCGAATGACACTCGGGCATAGACAGGAAAGTGTTAAAGAGGAAAATCTCTGTATAAAATTATTTTTACATGTACTTCATCTTTTGTAAATTATCTTATTGTTTGTCCTATTCTCAGACCTTCAACTCATATTTATCTTCACAGGTGCAGCGGGATATGAAAGCAAAAGAGGCTGGCATCGAATTTGTTCCTCCTGAGACTCTCTTCAAATCTGATGAGTCGCAAAAGGACCAGGATCCCTGCCCTTCTTCCTATGACGCAGCTACGGAGCAAGATATCAATGTAACTGTCGAGATACCCAGAAATGAAACTCCCAAAGTACCACAGCAAAAAGGAACAACAGAAAGACATAATAATTCTGAAAATCAAGGCACTAAAATATTGTTTTCTAACCTAGAGCTGACTGAAGGAGCTGCTGCAATGACGTGCTCCAAAATATCAGTTGGTTTGCAATGTATTCGTTGTAAAACCCAGTGCAATTTGAATTATGTAGCAAAAAAGAATTGTTGTCATAGATGCACAAAGTGTAGCAAAGACATTGCTTTCGTTTTTAACCCATCTACACTTCATCCGTACTCTAATGTTCTTGGAACGATGATTCTACTGAACTGCAAAGTGGTTGACATAAATTTAGTAGAATGCTGTTTTTTAGTTGACTGCTTAAACTGTAGTAAGCAAGTTTCTCTGAATGTAAGTATTGAAGCCTTAATGCGGAATTTTTAGATGCTTTGTAAATTAGCTGGCTTATTAGTGTAAAAGAATAGCTGTCATTGCAACATTAGTACTGAGGCTGGATCTGTATTAAAGTACATTGTATAATGATGAATATTTAATTCTGGTGGAAAACGTTTTCGCACTCTGGTGGAAACTGACAACAGCACCTTAATAGTTTTAGAAAAGGAGACCTTTCTTTAATAATGTTTTTTCTTGAGTTGCCTTTCTAGATGCTGCATGTTTTAATGCTTCAAGACAGCTTACGTTTTTGCTATTGTGTGAAAAAATATTTTACTCTTCCTAAAAAAATTGTATACCGAAAATTTCTGTCATATTTTGTTTTGAAATATTTCAACCAGAAAATTATCAACTCTTCTTGAACTCAAAAAGTTTATTTTTCAAAAATATTGATAATAAATAACTCTTAATGCATTAAAAGTTAAAAGGAAGCTCTTTATGTTATTACCCCCAATTGCAAAAAAAAAAACTTCTCATATTAATTGTAATTTAGATCGTGTTTCATTCTTCTTTTTTAGGGACTGCATTATAGCCAAACTCATAAAATGTGGTGTCTGTATTGCAATCAAAAATTGGTCATTTGCATTGGAGGCGTGAGGTTTCAAGCCTCAAAAGAGGCCATGTTTACAGGTAAGTCATCCATTTATTAATCATCTGTGTGTGTGTGTGTGTATATATATATATATATATATATATATATATATATATATATGTGTGTGTGTGTGTGTGTGTGTGTGTGTGTGTACGTGTACTGTCAGCCCTGCTTAAACAAACATCATGTCTTCCTATATGTATTAGTTGATTAAGCAGGTTGTTTGATTATGTAGGTAAATGTTCTTTACATTACCAAATTGATAATTCTTATCTCAAAAAGTAACAATAAATCAGTAGCTATTTAAAGGAAGTAATTAATTTTAGTGGGTTGTTGGATCGTCTGGGGAAATTAAACATGATTTTTTTAAACATTGCATCTATAGAGAAATATTCGGTTTTGGAATGTTTTATTGTTATAGGCGAAGTATTTTTTTTCTGTTACCCAATTGATTGAAGCTGACAGTATATATTTATGTATGCATATAGTAATTTTATTTAATAAATTAAAGTTTAGTCATCTACATTGACTGCCAAAATAAAGGAAGGTACAACTAATTGGAAAGTACAACTAAATACAGTTTACCATTGCAACTGTTTTGCACAATGGCTCAATCTCACCTTATGTATTTCAAAGTTTATCATTTGATGCATATCTTCATTTGCAATGAAAAAAAAAAAAAAACATTTCTGTGCATATTTTTTTTAACTTCCAATCTATGTAATATAAAGACCTTAATTCTGAGATTTCTATTAGCTTCTACTAAGAATTCAGTTTTCCATATAAACAATTTCCAGTTTAAAAAATTGATATTTTAATATAATGCCTAAAATGTGGAAACAATATTTACCCACATGAAAAGAATGTAATAAACAAATGTGGCCTTTTTAAGGAACAGCTTTTGCAATGATGAATATTAATGATAGGTTAGTTTTGTGAACTAGACTTTTGAGTAATGTCTTGCAATCGTAAATTGTTGTGAATGGTGATTTTTTTTAAGATTCTAAAATGGTGCTATTTTTCACCTAAAAACAATCCCGAAAAGGAAAGGGGGGGGGGGGGAAGACACGAAGCACAGAAATGCAAAACACTTAGAAATAGCAGTTGCTTTTGAGTCTGTGAAATGGATCTTGTGTACTAAAGTGTTTTCTTCTTTGTAAAATCTGTCTGTAACACATATTTATTTTCAGGAATAAAAAATATACCAGCTAAAAAGATTGCAAAGCAAAAAGATCCAGTTATAAAAGAAGGGGAGCCTTTGCCTCAGTTTGGGGCTTGTAAACATTACAAGAAGAGTTTTCGTTGGCTGAGGTAAAACTTATTTCTTGTGCATATTTGTAATTTGGATTCTTTTTAGATTTTGTTAAAACACGGAAAAAGATAATTATTTATTAAACAATGTGATAAGTTAATTCTGATAACTACAAGTGAAGCAAGAGGGTCACAAGCTCTTGATAATTTTCTTGCTATCAGCAATAAATATATTTTTACCCAAAGAATCAACCTATTGCATTCAAAATAGAAGAAAAAAAAATATTGTGTAAATTCTTGAAAAATCTATAAATAAAATTAACTTTTTGAGGGGGTTAAATGAATCTGTGGAATAAGTTTGTGCTTCAAAAAATATTGCATCGTTTTAACATTCTTGGCAGTATACCTAATTTTTTTTTCTGAATGGAGTTCAAGTGATCATGGTTCATTGTCTGAAGGGTTTATAGATTCAACTTTTTATGAATTAGCAGCAATGAAATATATATATATATATATATATATATATATATATATATATATATATATATATATTAGAGATGAGTTCGGGCTCACTTTTGAAGGCCCGAGCAAGCCCGAGCCCGAGAATTTGTAATCCGAGCCCGAGTGATATTGTCTTGTTTTGAGCCCGACCCGGCCCGAGCCCGAGTGTATCAAACATAAATATATATTTTTTATTTCCACTTGGGATGCACTGCCATATGGTATATCGTAATAGCAATCGCAAATATATTATAAGTGGGTGCTGTCTTTTTGAATTATTATTATTATTATTTTAATTTTTCATGTGCAGCAATTATCAATTGAAACATTTTTAAATATTTCAAAAAAAAAAAAGGTTTTCACACCACAGAAAACAAAAAAAGCACAAAAAAAGAAACATTAAAATTACCACGCGATATCTTTGTTCAATATTTTAAGTCCCACTTTCTACCACTTTTTACTGACCATTTACACCCCCCAACCCAGCAGATTGCTTGCTTTCCGATGCGCGGAAGCTGAGAAACGATGTATGGGAGTGGGAGATTTGGTGATCGATGTCATTTCTCTGAAACTCTTCCTGAACAAAGCCAATTCTGCCATTAAAAAAAAACTGTTCTCACGCTCTTTAAGTACCCCAATATTTTATTCCGTGAACGTTGTAT
>JAXGGA010014196.1:0-22500 GCA_038373865.1 Uloborus plumipes | reverse complement strand
ACAAATGCATTATTTTCGCTTTTCTAGGGAAGATAAGCAGAAATATGCTGGAACTTCCAAAACAGTTTCAAGAAAAGCTCAAAGCACTGCAGTGGGGAAGAAGTCTTAAGTTGGAATTATTTAATGTTTTATTTTGTGTATTTTAAAACTATGCAGCTATTTATATATTGTATACAAAAATAGTTTTTTTGTACAATTTATAAGAAATATGCGAATTATTAAAATAAAATGAATTTATATTTATGATTATACTGAATATTTTTAGCAACATACAAACCAAGGGTGGATACAAGGGAGGGGTAATGGGGGCGATCGCCCCTCCCTTGAGGGACTCTTTCCCAGCAGTTTTTAGATTTTGAAATTCACAAAGGGCAATTTTAGTTGATCTTTGATGATGTTAAGGGAAAGGGTACGGAGATTCGGGCTCTAATCTGGAAATTTTTCGAAATAGAAGACCAAATCATTTGTAATTAACAAGTGTTCACAAGGATGCATGGCGAAAAAAATGGTCAAGTAAGAAAATAAAATCAATCGCCCCTCCCTCGGAACATTTCTGGATCCACCCTTGATACAAACTCCAATGAGTTTTCTTAACTTAACTCCAATCTCACAATTTATGAGATTTGTTTTTCTCATAACATGTGAGTAAAAAGACTATGAAAACATTTTCTTCTTTTTACAATATTTCTTAACTCTCTGTTCATACACTCACTAGACCAGTAAATTTCAAAAGTTTTAATTTATTCTAGGGTAAATTTCATGAAGACACCGTATTTTTCTATGTTATTTATATAAAATACCGCATTGATTTTATTTAAAAAAAAAATACAATTTATCAACAAAATATGGAATTTTGAGGTTGGTAAAAAATAAGTTTTGCCTTGAAAAAAAAATTTTTACCTCTGAAAAATTTTGATTGCGAAACCCTTCTGATTCGTCATCTTCCTCATACCTTGGGGAAAATACCGTTCAAGAAAATTTATACGCAGTGGTATTAAACCATTTTAAACATTTTCAATTTAATTACATGAGATACAACAATGGACATATTACTTGAAAGAATCCAAAAATTACTCTTTATTTTTTCTAAATGTTTCTTTCTCCTTTTTAGTAATATTTCGGCGCTTCCACAGATGGCACATTTAAAATTTAGACCATGATTCATGCAGTCAAATGCTTTATGCCAGTGGTTCCCAAATTGGTTCACAAGGACCCCCACGGGTTCGTCGGAGTTAGCAAGGGGTCCACAAAAGAAAGAAAAATTGGGAGTCCACAAGATGCAAATAGGGTCCTTACATTGATGTACTAAATTCACTCTCCCACTAAAAACATCTTCTTTTTTCCCTTGTACACCTATGCTATGCAAGGATATTAGCTTATTTAAGTTTTGTGCCATTATTATTATTAAAAGTATGAATTAAAATGGTATATTTTTCTCTTCATCTGTTTTCTTTAAAGTTAAATTTAAATTTTATACTCTTAATTAAAATTGTTGAACTGAAACTTATATAATGGCAGGCATAGTCAGGCATTTTAGAAGTTTTTGATTGTTAAAAAAATCAATATTAAAAGAGCCCTCATACTGTTGGGTAAATTTCTGATTCATCTCTTTACATTTTCATACATTTTGCTTTCGTCTGATTGTTTTAGAACATTAATAATAGAATTTAACCATTTAATTCCGGTTTGTGAATGCCTGAGTTCTGTTGTTATAGTTTCTGATTAGTTTTGGGACCACTCCTAGAAAGGGGGTCCACAGGAGACTGGAAAACTGGGTGAGGGGTCCACGGAGCGAAAAAGTTTAGGAACCCCTGCTTTATATAATGCATTTAGTTCAACCACATTCCTCCCACGTCTTGCTGTACTTTTCTATGCACTTGCAGCACTCATTTTTACGAACACGAACAAAATCTTCATCACTGTCGAATTGAAGCCATGAAAACGTAATTATAGGTCATTTTTTGGTATCGTTAGTGGGAAAGATGGAGTTTAGGAACTTCTCCCGGGAATCTTTTTTTTTATTTTATTTATTTTTTTTTACATTAAAGGTCGAAACACGTAATTTAAGACATCTGGGATCAGATTAGGGAGAACATGGTTAAGACTTTCCCTTGGAAATGTTTTGACATGGAAGTCTAAAAAACTCAATTTTAGGCCATCTTTGATGGTGTTAGAAGAATTAATGGAACGTAAGAACTTTTTCCCGGATAATTTTTTGACATTGAAGTTTCAAAAACGACATTTTAGACGATCTTGGATGATGTTATAAGACAGGGGGCAGTTCGGATGTCTTCCCTCAAAATATTTTCGAAATTAAAGTCTTAAACATGTAATTGCAAGCCATCTTTGGTGACGTTCATCGGAAAAGATGGAATTCAGAACTCTCCAAGGGATTTTTCTAAAATGGAAATGAGAGAAAAGCAGTTCTAGACGATCTTTAGCTATGACAAGAGAGAGAAAGTTCGGAGGCCCAATCTAGGAAATATTTTTAAATTGAAGTCTTAAAAACATGATTACAATCCAAAATTTGGTAACATGGGGGGAAAGGATACAATTCGTGGACTCTGTTAGGTAAGTTTTCGTAATTAAAATTCTAAAAAATAAAACTTCACACTATCTTAAAAAAAAAAAAAAAAGACAAGAGGTGAAACTTCCTCCACATATTTTAAATTGAGCTAAAATACAACAATAAACAGTGGCGTACATGGCACCCCGCTGAGCGGGGCGGGGGGGGGGCGCACAATCTAGAAAAATAGTACTGTAAGTTACACAGGAATATTTTTTATTGTTGAATGTGTGTGTGTAGAGGGAGGGGGTGCACCTAAGTCTAAGTACGCTCTGCAGTCTATAAGCCATCTTTAATGATTGGTCCTATGACTACGTCCATACCTTTTTTATTATTAAAGACTATTTCTCTACTTACTTCCTCTGTCATAATTTTCACACTTTGTTTCCATTTACTGGGTAAAATTCAGCCCAGCGAAATTTACGACGCTTCCGCATTCATCGGCGCAGAGTTCTTGAAGTCTTATGAAGGTAACCAAGATGTGCCTTCACTGGCCCAATGGTCAAAGCGCTTGCATTGCTTTGTACGTGGTAAGTTCGCGGTTTGGGGTTCGATCCTATCGTGTGCAATTGAAATAACTTACGAATTTGGGAAACATAAACATTGATTAGTAGTGAGAAAGCATGAGCTGACAAATATTAATAAACGCATAATTGAACGTGACCTTCCAGCCTGATAAATGCTCTTTTTTTTTCTTTTTACAGAGAATTCTGACGCAACCTTACACAGAAATTGATGAAGCGTTGCACAGACGTTATATTACCATGGTGTAACGTTAAACCAGATATATTGGTTAAGTTACTCCATAGCAGTGAAGGCAGCACTGTTGACACCATATTTATGGAGTGAGGTTACACTTTTATTTTTAGTGTAACAATAAAACTAGTTTTTTTTTTAATAAATTTAACGCATTAGTTTCAAGGCAAGCGTGTATTTGTGGATTTTTCAGTGTTGGAGTTTATTGTTTCGTTGCAATATGAATGTTTTTAATTAAACTGTCCCATCAAAAAGGTAACGAATGCCAATTTCTTTTATAACAAGAAAGGTATAGAGGAATTCCACGAAACAGCCGCCATCTTGTCCCGCACTCGACGCTCACGTAATTGATTAAAAAGTAGTGATTTTAAAGGGCAATGAACAAAATTTTGTTGGTTAAGAAATCCCAAACCGATGTGGGATTTCTTAGGCAAAAAACTTTGTCAGTTACCTTTTAAAATTACAACTTTTTAATGAAATTTATGAGTGCCACGCGCGGGACAAAATGGCGCCTTTTTCGTGGAATGGCCCTTTAACAGTTAAACATATCACAGATGCAGGGCGAGGACTGCTGATGGTCTTTGAAAAAGGTGAGAAAGGTGACAAATTTTAAAACAAAGGTGACTAAAAGGTGACAAAAAAGTAACTAAAAGGTGACCAAAAGTAATTTGTTAAGAAATGAAAAAGCAGAAAACGACTATCCTTTTTTCTGATTTTTACCAAAAGTAACCTACATACTATTTCAAAAGACTCAGATTCTGAACATGAATATGATAGAGCTGGGGAAGTAACAAAATAAACTATTTTAGGACATATTTTCAAAAAACTTTCAATATAAACTCTATGTTATGCAGGGGTGATTGTGAGTTCATAAAAAAATACCTGAAAGTTTTGAAGAGAAAATGTGTATGTGTGTGGGGGATGGGCACAGTTTAAAAAAAAAAAAAACCCTATTAATTAAGCACACCTAATTTTATAACCATACATAATTAATTTCCTTTCATAAACCAACACATTTCCTACATTAGAATAGTTTCAAATAGTTTTTAGTCAAAATATTTTGTATGCATTTAATTAAACTGTAAATGAACAATAAAGTTACTCTTGAGCTGGTGTTGAACAAATTATCCCCAGAAAAATATTTTAAGGAGAAAGCAAAAGTCTAACAGAATTACTGTTTGTTGTGCGAAAATATTTATAAAGTAATGAAAGTTGCATTTGTCACTGAAAATATGAAAAAGAATTGATCTAGATGCAGTACCCATAAATCTCCTAATCAGTACAATATGACCTGAGTCAAGGATTTCATATTTATTAATACTGAAGTGAAATACTATTTAAAGATATTATGTATGTGTTAAAAAACTTAAATAATTGAAACAAAAATAAAATTCAGCCACAGATTCAGCATTTAAGTTTTTGACATCTGACACTATAAAAGAGCATGGAATTTGTTTAAAACTTTTATTTTAATGATTTAAACAAAATAAAAAAAGAAATGTTATTTGTTTGCCTTTCAACAAGGAATAGCAAGCATCGAAAATGCGAAATATGATTCTCACAGCGGACGCAAGGAAATCGCAATTTTCAAAATTAAGACGTTAAAAGTATGAAAATGGCATAGAAAATAATTCAAATAAACTTACTTTAGATTACAATCAGAAGCTCTACGATAAACATTCTATTTTTACTATTCACATAATTGAAGCAAAATAAAACTTAATCAGATCTTTAAATTTTAACTTTGACATTTTGATTTTCATAAAAGAAACATAATTTCGCTCGAATATTTTAAATTTGTAATTTTTTAGTATAAATATATTTCAATTATTTGTCTCCTAACTAAGGATAATAAGCATCAAAAATGCGAAAAATTCGATTCGCATTTTTTTTTAAAAATGAAGGCATCAAAATCAAAAAAATTAAAATAATTTATTAAAGCAAAAAAACAATTAGAATGACATCTTAAACTTATATTCGATGAATATTATTAAAAGTTATCGGTATAATCATCGGAAATTCGAAAAAGCAAAAAAATTCCTGATGTGGGAAGATAAAAGCAGAGTTAAAAATATTTTATTTCGGGTATTTTCGAACATGAAAATACTAGAATCGATCATGAAAATACCGGAAATCCGATTAAACACTAGAGCACAATCACTTCTAGTTATGTTCAAAGAATTTTCTTAAATATCAATTAAATTTATACCTGAAATTATGAAGTGAAGATGATGACGATGTATTTAATGAACATATTTTAATTTTTTCATATTTTTAATAGCTCATTGCAAAATCATCCGCATTCTTTTTCTTGTTACTCTGTAAATACAAAGATACTCACTAAAAAGTATTGACAATAAAGAATGAGTGAAAATCCCATCTCTATGCAAATCACCAACCGAATTTTGTTTCACGAACAAAAAAAAAAAAAAGAAAAGAAAAAGAACTGCCAAGTATCCTTGGAAAATGTGCACCCTGTTTTTTGAAACTTTTAAACAGGTGCTTCTAAAGGCTTTGTTTTGTAAATGAGCCACAGTTGAAACATTTTTTTTTAATGGTTGAAGGACATTTTTTTTTTTTTCAAAATTCCATTTATTTTCAGGTAAGGAAAAGAATATTCATACTGTTCAAAAATTTTTTTAATTTATCAAAAATAGATTTTTCTAAAACACATTTCAAGAAAGGTTTAAAAAGGTGACAAAAATTCCAAAAGGTGACAAAAAGTGACCAAATTTTCAAAAGGTGACTAAAGGTGAGAAAGGTGACTGAGTCCTCGCCCTGCAGATGTGTTTCAAAAGTTCACCTCAAAAAAATTTTAAAACAAAAAAAAAAAAAAAAACCTTTGAAATAAAATATAGAAAATGATTTTTAAAACTAAAAACTATTTCTGTGAGCTTGATGCGCACAAAAAAGTATGAAATAAAATAAATATATAATTTCTAGATGACAACAGTCAAAATTTTCAGTTGATCTAATTATATCTTTATGTGCTGATTAGTTCTAAAACATACAATAAAATTTAAATTAAAAATTTGAGAGAAGAAATAGACGGTATACAGGTTAGTATGAATAGCTTTCATTATACCGCCGATTTCTTCTATCAATTTTTAAATTTAAATTTTATTGTATGTGATATAATTAGATCAACTGAAATTTCTGACTGGTGTCATCTAGAAACCATATATTTATTTTATTTCATACTTTTTAGTGCGAATCAAGCTCACAGAAATTGTCTTTCGTTTTAAAAACCATTTTTTATTTTATTTTAAACTTATTTTAAATTAGAGTGTTGAGGGGGAACCCTCTTTCTTATTCTTACTCCAAAAATAGTCCACAGTTTGTATTCCCGTAGTAAAATGTTCATCAATGCTTTTAATTGGTTTGAAATACAAACGTTTGCATGCTTTTGCAAAAATACTTGCATGTTTTTTTTAATATTTTTCTTTATTTTAATATCCTTTCATTTAAATCTTTTGATAAAGTTTTGTTATGTTTTCGTTTTCCTCCTTCAAATACCAATTATGGGCTTGATGTTTCACTAAGCAATATTTTATAACTTTTCTTCTATTTTAAAACAAATTTTAACGACCTATGCATTTTTTTTTCTCACTTTGCTGAGATTTTCGTGACGATAAGTTGGTAAAATAAAATTTAAAATATGAAAATAAATATGTCGGCGATTGTTATGAAAGCTATCATGTTTATTTATTTATTCATTATTTTATGCAAAGTTTGCCGGTTTCCACAAAGTACTAAAATAATTTGCCTCGGGGGAAAAAAATCTTAACATTATCGTATATTCCTCACTCATGTTTTAAGATTGCTATTTCTATTTAAGTTTAACAGACAAATACTGTTTGTCGCTTTTATTAACTGGTGCATTTGTTTTTCAATTTCATTTTGAGCACTGCGAAGGCTTTATTTATTTATTTTTACAGAATTTAAGGTAGAACTAACCATTTTCAGCGGTGTACTTAGGGTTTTCAGCGATGCACCTCTAAAACCCTTCCATTCCCAGCAGTATACTTCGAGGGCTTCTGACCATTTGTCACCTGCTGTGGTACATAAATTTTCAGTGCGAAGCATCTCTAGAAACATTCCATTCTTTTCCCCAGTTCGCCTTTTCCAAGATCGACTTTCTCCCCATTCTACCTTTATTAAAAACACGCGCTTCACTTAGGTCCCAGGGCGTAGCTAGGGAGGTGCAGGGGGTGCAGCTGCACCCCCCTAGATCAGAGCCAATGGGAGGTCACTGGGACCTCCCATTTTATTTTATTTTTTTGACAAACGATTTTGTCGCCTTTCATACTTTTCATTGTAACATGCTGGTCACCGGCATGTTACTATAAAACTACTGTTTTGTTCTTTTAGAAATATTTTGTACCATCCATTGGTTTAAGGTGAATAAAGTACAGTTTCTTTGAGTTCATAATTTCTTCCTTTTTTTGTGCAAATAGAATTTCAAGCACTTTTTTCTCTTTCTTACCTTTTTCTTTCTGTTTTTATTGAAAAATTTGACTTTTATGCTAATTTTTGGGAACTTTATATAAACTGCGTTATTATATCTCGTGTTGATTACTTTTCAGAAAATGATAGTAAGCTTGCCTGTTTTTGAGGAGAAAATTTTTAATTTACCGAATAAAACTCAGAACTTTACTGAATGATTAAAAAATAAATAAATAAAATACAAGAATGCATACTTGTCTATGTCTACCAAAAGAGACGTGAGGCATCACGAAAATAAATAAATAAACTAATTAAAGAAAAAAAAATAAATAAAATAAAGAAGTTCAGCCTTGCAATACTGTCTCACTGTTTTCAAATTTCATCAGCCAATTTGTATCGGATAAGAACTTTTTGGGAGGTCACAGTGACCTCTTATTGGGGTGCCACTGCTTGCACCCCCCTAACGTGAGTCCTGGTTTACGCCCTTGCCTCTCGAAACATTTCCTTTCCTTGTTGATGCTTCCGTCTACGAGTTAATATAACTTTCAGTTTTAATAGTAGTTATCATAACTTTGTTAATAAAATCAGAACTTTGTGTGTATTTTTCTATACTTTCTGTGTATTTATAGTGTATTTAGTATCAAAATAAATAGAAAAATATTTACTGCTGTCATTACGTTCCTTACTCATAATGAATTACTTTTAACATTATTGTGCAATTCCATTCTTTTTGTGCTTATAACAAATGAACCTTTGTTCATAATATGCAATTTTGACGAACGTAGCCATATTTTATGCCTTGTCAGATGAAATACGATAAAATAGCATTCACATCACATTACTATCCAACGCAAAAGTTAAAACACGTGATCGGTAAAATGATAGACTGAGGATGAAACGATATTAGTGCAATATTTCTAAAATTTTAGATGCTTGATTTTTTGAAAATGATTTTTTAAAACTTTATATTTTTCATTTCACAAGTTTAATCGAAACTCATTAGACAAGTTGATTGATTAGCAGTTTTAAAACTTTCAGTGCGTTAGGAATTTTATTATATTTATTTTGATTTTAGCTGACAAATTTAATGAAGTATTAATTAATCAATTGTTTTAAGAAAACTGAAGATAAATAATTGCATTTGAGGATGTCACACTTTTTTCATCATTTTGACCCCCTCCTCCCTCTGTCACAAAGTATCACACTTCACCTTACCCTCTGCTTCCAAATCACATGTCAGATTATATCTCAAAAGCTTATTCTTATTAAAATTTGCATGTTGCCGCATTTCTTGTAACTCACGTCCTTCCTTTTGTCAGAGTTTCACGAACCCCCCTCCTCTCTAGAAGCGTAACACATAATTTCATCGCCTCAAAGCATAGGCGGCTGGTGCACTAAAAAAGTGGGGGTCAAGAGAAATGCGGGGATAGGGGGGGGGGTTAGGGAGGCAGCACCTCAAAAGTTTCTTTTTAACTATATTTTTTAATGTAGCTATATTATTGGATTTTACCATTAGTGATAAAATGACCTCTAAAAACTGCCGAATGTGACCTCAAAATCAACTAGGTTGGTTTGATTTTCGATGAAATTTTTATGAATTATAATGAAAAAAGTCTGATTTTTTCAAATTTTCAGCGCTTATTTTGATGTAATTAATCAATCCGCTGAGTAAAAATAATTCCTCACACGATCATTACTTTTTGATAGTGAAAAGTGGAAAGGGGCAACGCCTCTTCACTTATGCAAGTGAGAGGGTAGTCGCCCCCTTTGCCCCTCTGTACGACCCGCCTATGCCTCAAACCAACAGTGAGATATCCTATTGTTATTCCCTGGAATTGATATCTTATTGTTGCTCGGAGGCGTCGATTTGTGGACAGCCCCTAACGGCACTTTTGGTCAATTTTACAAATTTAACCTTAATATCTCACCTCTCAAATAAATGGGAAAGTGTTTTATGATCTTTTGCAATTTAACCAAAATACATATCTTGTCTTCCTAAAAAAATGCCAAAATGCGCACTAAGTTGAAAAGTTTGGGAAGCAAAATATAACTTTTCTGTAGCAGGCCTGAAAAGTTATATATTTGTTTGTGTGTGCAAAAAAAAACTGATTGTTAAAAAAAAAAAAAAAGAAAAACTGATTGTTGTTATTAACAAAGCAAAACTGATTGTTTAAATTTCAAGCAATTCGATTTTGGAGCCCCTTATGAGCGTTAGATGAGAAGATGAGGGCGGGCACTGCCCCCTAGCCCCACCCAAGCTTCTAAGTTCCGACTGAATTAATAATGTATTATGAATTTTTATTTTATTTCGGTGTCTTTCGGGACATATGATTTTTTTTCTTCCTTTTCTCTAACAGCAAGACATCTAGGTAAAACATATCCATAATTCATCGAAAGTTTCTCCCCCACGCATGCTTACTAAACGAAATAATGGGGCACCGTTCAAGAAGATGGCTGGATTACAGCTCCGTGTAAAATTTCAATGCTTTGTGCAAAATCAAACTCTGGGACGAAACAGGAAAAACATTTCACACACGATACTCAAACAAAACAGGTAGATCAGCTGTCAGCTGCCATTTCAAGGGTCAGCGCGGCAGCCAGTGGCGGCTCCTGGCGGAGAACGCGTTGTTGACTTGGCCGTTGTCATGGTTACTTAATTCGGCGGCGGGGGAAGCGAATTAAATACATACACAAGAAAATATCACATCATCATCGCATTCAGTTTCTTGAACCGGTTTGGGGAACTGGCTTTCGGCTTGTGGAGGAAGCAAGATCGACTCCTTGCCAAAAGTCGTGTAACGCTGGTGAGTGTCGGAGTGAAATTATTCGTTCTTGGCAAGAAGTTATGGATAAGGCATGAGTTTGATTACCGGTAAGTTCATAAATATATTTATTTTCTTCGATCACATAGCTCTGTCACCGATGCCGAACAGGTTCTGGTGAGAATCGATGAATCATTCAGTTGTGTTCTTGGGGGAACATTCCAGTTATGACGTTTCTCTGCTCAACTCTTTCCTTACCACGCGGTAGGAAGTCTAGGAGCGCAAGCGGTTTTCCTTCATTCCTTTAGAGTAAACGTAAGATACAATAATTCACAAAATCCAAATTCTTGTATTTCAACAAAAATCGTCGATTGGAAGAATGCTGTTTGAATGTCAACCACATTTGAAGAATTTTAAATATATTTTTCATTTGACAAGCATTAGAATACCTATTTCTTACAGTAGGAAAACTTTTTTAGTTACCTTACCTACCTCTAGGCATATCATTTGGGCGATCTGGATTTCAGAAACATCATGTAAATATGCATTTTTGTATGTAGTTCGTTATTTTTTACCACATAAATTGTATTGACATAACCTTTGCCCCCTTTCTCCTCCCAAGTGGAAAATTTTGAAATGACGGGCCTGCGTACACCCTTAAGCTTTTAATCTAAAAAACTATCATGATCAGAATGGAATTGGAACTAATGCAAACTTTGTCATTCTTTTTCTCGGAAGGCAAATTTATTTTGTCTCTTTTTCAGTTTATTTTAGAGCCTAATAAAATCGAATGCTTAAATACACCGAACTAGGGTCTTCGAGAGTCAAAGAGGGCCCGTTGTCAGGTTAGTCTCTGGGCCCTCTCCCCATAAACTTCAAATACACCGATTCCGAGACCCCCTCCCCTCAAGCCACGTTATTTTCACCTAGGCTGACATGGCCTCTCTACGACCCTGATACGGACCGATTTTGTGATTAAGTTCCAAAATTATTGGAGAATTTCAAAAACCTATTTTTTTAATAGTGTGTTTTTTAAAATATCTGGAAGGAAAGCAATGAGGACTTGCTAATTAGGAATGAAGAATAGCAATTGAATTTAGCTATTTTATATCCGGCGTTTAAGTAATTTAAATTTAAGATTGTACAGAAAAAAGTTTCCTAAACCAGTGTAGGCCATTTACATTCTTTTATGATGAAACTTCAGTTTCTTACTCTCTACTTTGGAGAAAAGGGAATAAAACAAAAAAATTGATACTGAAAGTAGCAACCCAAATTTAATGATTTTCCAATGATATATGGAGAAAATTTTACACCTATTTTAAGTATTCATTCAGTGTTAGGTTGGATGATTTTCAGGATGATAAAAATAAAAAAATGCTGATCTTATCAAATTCTTTGTCTATTTTTCTGCAAGACACTACTTGTTTCCCTCCTGAAATCCAAATCGGAATTACTAATTTTTTTCATTGGTAATCAAATATAAGAGTTTTTTTCAACAGAAAGTCATACAAGTTATATTGAAGTTTGGAAATTTGTACCAACAAATTTTTTTTCACATTTACACACTTTAGCAGTCTTCTGCTGTTGTAGATTTGGTTCAATATACGTTTCTAAACAAATATTTTTTGTTATGAATGCATAAAAATCTACATACCGTTGAATATTAATTGATAGCACTTAAAACACTTAAACTTAGGATTCTCAAGAACTAATCCTAAAATTAAAGACTTGGTAAAAAAGATACAGACTCATAAACCACATTAAGTGCAGACTGTTTGAGTTTTAGAATAGAATGTTTGATGTTATTTGTTTCTATTTTAAGCATAACCCAGCTGACAAGAACCTTTAAGAGTTTATTAACGATAATTCTTAAGTTCGGACTTGTTTTATCTTTATTATCATTTTAATTTCAATTACTCAGATTTACGAGAAAAAATGTTTGATTTGAGTAAGAAGTACATAGTCAGCCAACCTAAAATCTATTTTTAACTTTTTTAATTTTTTCAGTTGTAGGAAAAATACAATGTGGCACGCTGAGCTTTTTCTCTCCAGATAGTGGCACTCTCCCTAAAAAGGTTGGCCACCCCTGATCTACGCGGTGTAAAAGTAGGAATTTCAGCCACCAAAATAAAGGTTATGAAAAGAAAACCCAAATAAATACACATTTATAATACACACACACACAGTAGTATATTTATAAATAATAAATATTTGAGTAACACAATAAATACTAATATTGTATTAAAGGGGAAAGAATTATTTTTCGTTACTCTTAATTAAAATGGGAAATTGCCAGTGGTTCTTCTTTATTCTTTAGAAATTGCCACTAATATGAATGGAAAGTTATCCAGAAATAGCAATATGCAAAGTATTAACATATTTCAGGAAATAAAATTGGTCGTGTGTAAAAGAAAGTAAAAGTATGCTTGATACGACAGCTTTAATGAAGATTTTAAATTCATTTCTCACGAAAAATATTCTTTAGAAAATGCTTCTTATACTTGCTGAAATATGGGTACAAACAATGGTGTATGGAATATTTCACATATGACAAAGAACGAGAAACTAAAAGTTTCAGTTTCAGCAAAAACGTTATTTTAACGTAACAGAGAAAAATGAAGTCATAACAAAACAATTCCCAACCACAAATATTTGGTGGTAAGAAACGAGTTCAGACCTGATTTTCTTTCAGTTTCAACTGATCAAGATATAACACTCGTTAAATCAAACCTTCTCAAATATTGTCCTAGCCCTCCTTTAATCTGTGTCCCTACATCTCTCATATGAAATGTTAGAATTTTAAAGTACTCAAATAAAATCATGTTTTTTGTCTTTTAATACGTTTTCATGCCTTTTACGTAGCAGGGCGAATAAACTATTAATTTTTATGTGTTGCACTCTTGTTTTCTAAATTAGGGAAGTAAAGCAAAAGCAAAAACTATCCAATTCCTCCCGACTCTCCTTATGTAAGCCAATGCTCACAGTCCAGAAAAGACATCGCCAGTTCTTGTCTTCTTTTTGTCCCAATAGCTTGATTAACACAAAAGTTTTTGATCATTACATTGTACCCGGATAGATGACTGGGATCAAGAAAGTCGGAGACTGTTAGGTAGGGGGAGGTGCCGAAATGAGTATACTTTAATGTTCTCTAAATCATTAATTTTTTCCTTTTATAAATATTATTTGATCGAAAACCATATTGCAATTTTTTCCTAAATTGTTGTAGTTTTAGAGAAACTTCTGCGATGGTTCAAGTTTTTTTGTAGCTGGGGCAAACCTTACTTGGTGGCATTGGGAGGGCTTTGTTGATCTTAATCCCATCACACAAACATTGTCAGGATAAGTTGCCCCTATTTCACTACAGAGTGCAAGACAAGTGCAATAGAAAAATGTATATTGAACCCTGAATGGAATGGGCTCATTTTTTAAAAAAATAAGAAAAAGCTCTTCTCTAGAGATTAATCTTGTCCAAGAAACCATTTTACTAGGGAAGAAGCTATGAGAATGTTATTGCTTTTAAGTTTTACATCAATATTCTCGAAACTCGACTTGTGTACAAGATTTATTTTACTATTTTTTTTAACAATCCTAGTGTCTGTTGAAAACGGTTGATGTTTTCTTGTAAGTTAAAATGACTTTTAGTTTCATTCTTTCGGTAAAAAAATTTCTTTAGTCAACTATGACCCATAACTGCTCTTAGAAATAATTAGAATTTTCACTGAAAGTGACTAAAACAATATTTCATGTTTTAACTGCATTGGCAATCCAAAACGTTTCAGGGAAAAAGTTCTTAAACATAAGCTCTATTTAACTTGAGCATTTACTATAGAGATTTGATGATTCGATGAGGGCAATCTTTTCCTCTGGTATTAATTTCCGAGCTATAGTTATCTGATCTCGGTTATTAAAGTTCTCTGTTGTGTTTAAATTTTTATCCATATTTTTTCTGCTAATTGATCAAGATAAAAGAATTTCATTTTCAACGCGACTAGAATTTTATTTAATCTAGATTAGACCATTCATTCCACATGGCGGAGCTTTGGAAGTTGTAAGTTAGCTTACAAGTTCCGGTTAAGCATTAGGTATAAAGTGAAACAAATTTAATGACTCATTGTTTGAAATGCCCGACACAATTACACGGATATTTCTTGTAACCGATTACTACGCTACATTTCTGATTATTTTGCACAGCAATCAATAGAATCGCCGATGCATGAGGGACGTTTTAAATGGCTGATCGCTGAAAATACCCGAAAGTGCGACCCGGGAGGGTGGAAACCGCGGTTGCATGTCAAATGATCAATTTGCTGTTTTTCATCACAATGGGTTAACATTGGGTTATTTAAGAAGACGGGTAATTAGATGTTGCTCAGTTATGTGATAAAGGTTGTGTAGTTTGTAGTTGCGTCCAGAATCGCCCCGAAGGGAGGTCACTCGGACCTCCCAAAAATTTTCCTCATTCGGCACATTCAGACTGACGATTCGGCACATTCAAGGATGTAATTTTTTTAAGGGATAGCGTACATGGAATCTTCCTAGCAATTTTTTGAAACAAAAGTTGCAAAAATTCAATTTTAAACAATCTTAGAAGAGATCTGGGGGGGGGGGGCACCTGGTTTAAGGGAACACGATCCAGGAAAATAGCATTATGAGTTGCACAGGAAAAATATTTTTTTATAATTTAATAGGTGGGGGCACTTACAAACCTTGCAGGGGGCTGGGTGCACCTAAGGCTATGTACGCTGCTGTCCCCGTTACAATGAATCAACGTTCAAATGTTTTTCAATCATGTGTAGAAAATATTGAAAATGCTAGCTTTTCATTCTTTAGTGATACCTATTGCCTTTACTCATAAAGTAACGGTATAGGATATGCTCATGCTCGTATTTTATCATTCGGCACATTTCGAAATTTCATTCGGCAAATTGAGAATTTTCCCCCTCCCAAAAGTTTAAGCTAGGGGTGCCCCTGGTTGCGTCTTCAGAAAGGCTATTGCTTCAATAAACGTGTCCAGTAGACTATTTGGCACAGAAGCAGAATTTTTCTTAATAATCTGCGATGCAGATTTAAAAACCCAAAAATAGTCTACATGGTGAACTAACATCAAATTAGTCGTAACGTTAATTCTAAAATGTTAAACTGAGGCGCTGATAGCTGCCGGCGCCTCATTTTATTACTATAAAATTAGCTGTATTATACTGTAAAAGCAATATTCATTTTTTTCGCTTTAGTCATATTTATGTATATATTTTTACAGTGAGGTACCGGGAAGAGGAGGAGGGAGGGGAGGGGGGATTTTAACCCTCCCATGAAGAAGCAAAATTAAAAACAGTACAGCACCAATCAAAAAATGTTTTATGGAAAAAATAATAAAATAATAAAAAAAAATCTGCATGAGTCTACCACTCTACTTATAAATCTATTTATGTATCTATTTGCAGGTATGTCTATCAATCTCTTTTTGTCTATACATATTTATATCTAGCTTAATATTTATGTAAGTGCTTTTGACCCTTATCCACTGTCGACTCCTGCATAGATTTAGGTGCCTTTTTCACTTTTACCTTTTCTTTTTGTTTCATTTTGAACTGTATTTTTTGTCACTAAATTCGACAGATTCTTGCTGAAATCGGAAGGAGAAAAAAAAATAAATAAAAACAATTTAGAAATAGTCTGCAGCTTTTCTCAAGAATCTGCAACGGGTATCACTACATCGCACTGTTTCTACTATCGGGTTATTTAGTGGTAATTTTGGCCTATGTACTGAATAGCTCCCTTTCCCAGGGCCTGATTACTGAATAGGCCAACTAGGCTGCGGCCAAGGGCCCCCAAATGGCTAGAATTGCTTTAATCAATGGCTAAAATTGTTTATCCAATGCCTAAAGTTGTAAAGTCTAAGTACGGGAGGCCCCAAAAAGTGTTTGGCCTGGGCCCCGTAATATCTTAATCGGGCCCTGCCCTTTCCACTAGAATAACTCGTGAATGGTTTATAAAATAATGTTAATTCAAATCAAATTTCATAAACTATGATGTCTGACAGATCTATTTTACTCACTTAAGAAACATAATTTGAGGCAGTGACAAGCAAAAGGATGCAAATTGACTTCGTAGAGTTTTGAGTAAAACATGTGCTAAATAGATAACATCGGTTAGGCCTTTCAATGATTTTTCCTAATCATATCGAATAGCATCATCTTCCTGGGGTACTATTACCATCTCTTATCCCAAAGCAAATGAGCGTTTCTCCTACCATTTTCACTAATCATGTTCAAAATTTTAATTTTCTTTTGCTTCTGGATGCTTCAATTTATACAAGCAGGATCGCCAAGAGCCAAGTCGGGTCTCTTATCTGTTTAGTCGCCGGGCCCCCTCCCCCTATTAAAACTTGAAAATTTATATTCTACTCCGATTTTGAGCCGAGCCAATTAATATTAATGCTGTTTCGCCCAAGAATGATTGCGCACCACCCTCAATCTCTCTATCTGTCTCCTATCTCTCTCTCTCTTTCTTCTTTCGCTATCTCTTCTCGTTGAGCAGGATATAGTCTGTTATTATTTCAAAGGAACCTTGCCCTTCAAGGGAAAAATGCTTGTGACCGTTCATGATTTCTTGTACAATTAACATCCAGATTTTCTCTTTGACCTCTGTGGCACCCATTTTTACGCCAACAGATCGAAGCGAAACCCGAATATCATCGACCTGGGTTCGATTTTACATCTAACGAAGACGTTAACAATTTTACCTCAACTGTAACTTCATAGTAACGTAAATAATTTCAACAACTTGATTTTTTTTCATTGTTATCCTGCTTGATCAACTGTACCCAAAGTGCCTGCTGTGGTACCTTGTGGTGCCGCGAAGTGTCCAAGATCTGAAGTCTTTTTTTTTTTGCTAATGAAATAAAAAAAATGTGATGGATGTTCATGAAACTCTCATAGTCTCAGATATTTTATTTCAACAAGAAACAACAAAGGATAGTGCATCGTTCCTCCAAATTAAAAGCCTAAAAAGAGTCTTTTGCAACAAGCAAAAAAAAAAAAGGGAGCAGGAATCTTTTTAGTACATACTTTTCGATTTTTCCCTCAAAAACTTTCGAATATGTAAATATGATATGTATCTATCTATGTATCTCTATGGATAGAAATGCAGTTCGATTAGTATATAAGTTAATTGATTCATTAATGTCTACAAAATAGGGAAACCCTACTTAACTTGGGTGCCGCGAAAAAATTCTAAACCTTCAAAGGGTACAAAGACTGATAAAAGTTTGGGAATCCTTGTGCTAGACAGTGAAAGTTCCGCTTACGCAAAAGTGACTTTATTCTCGAACCTTACTGAGTTCTTTAAGAATACAAAAGAAGCCGCGACAACATCGCCGGTACAAGAACAAGTCAAATCTCGAGTGAGCAATGCATTTTGTTCTTCACCAAACCGCACAAATCGCTTGCTTCCCCTCGCCTGACATCATTCTTTCCTCTGCGCCCCCGCAGAGTTGCCGAGGCTGCGGGGTCACTTGTTACGCCACTGCCCTTTTGTCTGGCTTTTTGGGATCAAGGTTTTTCCACCGCGGGTTAAATCATGCGAAAATTCCCCGATCCCCGCCAGTCTTTGGATGAGGAATAGTATTATACACAAGGAAAACTTTTGGCGAGTTTTCGTGCTCGTAAAACGGGTTGGCCGTAAGCCGAAACGGAAAAACATGCCGCTTGAGTTTGAGTTAATATCGCTTCCTTATTATTTTTTACTGGTAATGACAGCTCCATATTTTATATATTCGTATTTAACATTTGTTAAAAATCAACTACAACATATTATTACTTAAGAATTATTTATAGCCATATTTATGTATTTACTCCTGCCGTGGCGTAGCGAGGGAAGGGTGGAGGGCGAATTATAAACAGTCCCATGAAGAAGCAATATTTATATCAGTATATACAGAGAGAGAGAGAGAGAGCACCCGTCAAAAACTTTGAAAATAAGAAAAAAAATTACATAAGCCTACCGCTTTATTTATAATTTTTTATGCATCTACTAGCTGTACCCGCACTGCTGTGTTCGTGCAATATAGGTTAAAAAAAAAAGAAGCTAAGTGAGAGCAAGAGCATGTAAATTTTCCATCCTGTTCGGAAATACAGAAAAAGACTTTGCTTAGTTAATTAAAATATATACATAAAATACAATTATACATAAAACAATTACATAATACACATTATACTTTAATGCTCGTGCAATAAAGTTAAAAAAAAAGAAACTATGTGAGAGCAAGAGCATGTAAATTTTCCATCCCTTTCGGATATACAGAAAAAGACTGCTTAGTGAATTCAAATATATACACATAATTTTACCAGACTCCAAACATATTCTACGAAGTAATGAAAAAGTTCTGATATAGTCACGACAACTGTGCGACAAAACTTTCTTTACCAAATAAAGATTCATCTAATTAAAATACTCTTAAAGTTACTCAAAACCAGCGTAGCTAAGTCTTTAAAGTTAAAAAAAAAAAAAACTAATCTTGCCAAAATACGCCTGAAATAATAATGAAAGCTTTTATCAAAACACAAATCATTCCACCAAAGCCACAATTGAACAACATTTACCATTCCCAATCTCGCTATGCGATCCATAACCCAGCCACAGCATTTTATAAATACTTATTAAAAGATCCATGTAAAAGGAAAGCAATTCGGAAACTAAAGTAAACTTCGATTTCCAATCTCACCAAACATTCAGTAACTCAACCAAAACATAACACAAATCATAAGTTTCATTAAAATGTAAAGCAATCAGTTGACTAAAATAAGCAATATCATTCATTAAACCTGAAGAAGAATTTATTGAGAAAATGAAAGCAGACAACTTTCATTTAACAATGAAAATATTTCAAAGGGCATGGAAAGCTGTAAAATAAAGTTTATTTAAAAAAGTTAAAATATACAGGGTATCCACTCCAATCGTGGACCAATAGCTAATTTCTAAACCGTTAGAGATAAGCATATAGTTTATTTAGGAAAAAATCTCCAAATTATGAAAGGAATTTTGGGTCTATTCAATGTTTTTCAAAAAATCAAATTTTGAAAGAGTTACAAAATTTAAATTTTTATACAGCCCCCCAGTCCTATCAATCATATTTAGTAAAACATTCTTGACACTGTAACATTTAAAACTAAAAAAAAATCACTCTTCTACCACAAAAATTGACCGAGTTATGACGTTTTGAAAAATCAAGATTTTGAAGGATTTCGCATACGGTCCCTTGAGCGATCTCTGGATGATGTCATGAAATAATGCAAAATCTTGATTTTTCAAAACGTCATAACTCGGTCAATTTTTGTGGTAGAAGAGTGATTTTTTTTTAGTTTTAAACGTTACAGTGTCAAGAATGTTTTACTAAATATGATTGATAGGACTGGGGGGCTGTATAAAAATTTAAATTTCGTAACTCTTTCAAAATTTGATTTTTTGAAAAACATTGAATAGACCCAAAATTCCTTTCATAATTTGGAGATTTTTTCCTAAATAAACGATATGCTTATCTCTAACGGTTTAGAAGTTAGCTATTGGTCCACGATTGTAGTGGACACCCTGTATATATTTATGTATATAAGAAATAAAAAACGAAACAATCTAGGAGCTAAAAGACATATGATCGTGATTAAATTTGAGCTGAGAAAATAAATTCATTTCCGCCATAGATTTTGATTTTATTCTCAAGCTTAATCATTTAGAATTGTTTGGCTTGCATAAGTAAAACGTTTAATCCCAGATTTATAAAACTAATTATTACAGCTATTTTAATGCTCTTGGAAACTTCGAATAAACTTCATTTAATGTAAAAATTTCAAGCTTTCAAATGGCATAAAACTCGAAAATGTGAATAAAATATTTCACTCCCGTTTTATCAAATTTTGTGTAAAAAATTAGCTTCAAACGAGAATAGAAAAGGAAGAAAATCTAACTTTCGAAAAAACACTTCCAGGTGCTCTTCCCCATGTTACAAACTAGTTTTTTGAAAATTTTCATGAAAATCGGAGGAACGGTTTTGGTCCCACGTGCGTAACAGAAATTCAGACAGACAGACTTTCGGCTTTATTATTAGTAAAGATAGAGAAGATATTTGCATGTATGTCTATTTATCTTTTATCGTTTTTTATCCATTTATTTATTTATGTTTCATCCTTCTGTATATCTAATTAGATATTGTTACCTATCTATCTATATACGTATATATTTATTTTATTTATGTTCATATATCTGTCTGTCTATCTGCGAGAGGGGAAAGGGAAAAATAAAAAAAATCTCATAGTGAAAATTTTCTCGCTACGTCAGTGACCGGCGGTATCAAAAGCAGCGCGACAATGAGATGTGCGTAGAATGTTCTTTAGAAGGTCTGTAGACTTAAGTCTTCTGAGATAGGGGAAGAAAAAACATAATTGTTTTAAAGATGAAAATAATTTTAAATTTCAGCTAAAGACAATTTGCACCTAATTTTATTTTATACAAACCACAGGTAGCATGCGTTTGTATTAGTATCTTATTTTTAAGCATTTCTTGGTGGCGATTAAAATTTTATGATTAACCAGCTGCATGTGCGAGTCTGCCCGATCTATATTGAGAATAAAAGATATGTCAAGTGACGCACGTCAAAAAAGTCCCGACTAGATTAAAGTCGACATTTTGCGCAGTTCGAAAAATTTATCAATCGCCAAAAAAGTTTTAAATTCCTCGCTACACGAAAAACCTAAAAGCAAAAGCAAGAATTTTATGTGTTTATGTTCAAGAAAAAAATGGCAGCATCTTTTTCTTATCAATGACTTATTCCACGCTCGTGCAGACGATAAATCCAATTTTAAATTGATTTTTACGAATTTAAAAACGTTCGTATCTTTTTTTTTCTTTGGGGCGGGGGGGGGGGGGGAGGAGGAATATAGCGGTTAGGAGTTTTCAGAACCTTCGGGAGGAAATCCTCCTAAAAGGTATTTTTCGCGAACTTTCCTAATTTTGATCTCATTGACCGAAATTGAGAAAATTCGAAAATTATTGCGGGTTGAATAACAGTTCTAAGCCATTTTTGAGTCAAATTCGAACGGTTCAAAGAGTATATTTTTGGCGTTCAAACCCCCACGCCTCCCTCCTACGACCCTTCCCGGGTGTCCAAGTATTTCCCTGCCAAATTTGGTCCAGATCCGACGTAAACTGTGGATTTGTATAAGGAACATACCACGCATACCCATACCCACACACACACATATTCTCTGTTTTATTTATACAGATTTATTTTTATTTAATTTGTCAGTTTATCTTGCAGACTATTTTTTAATTTCTGGTCCATATCACAGATTTCTAAAACAAAGAGTGTGTCACTGTATGCAGCAAGGCCGTATCCAGAAAAAATTTTCGGGAGGGGCCCAGTTTCGCACATTGCCCAAACACACATACATTTTTGTGCGTGCTATGAGTCTAATTTCTAGCTGCCCCCCCCCTCCAAGATGTTTTATGTGTGTGTGTTTTTCATTTCTTTATTTTTATTATTTTCTTGAACTGACCTTAATTGGAAATAGAGAGATATGCAATGAGAACTTTTTTAAGGGGGGTAGAATATCCGTAATTTTAGGGGGTCCGGGGGTTTCTCCCCCGGATAAAATTTTGAAAAAAAGTTTTAAAATTCTGCACTTTGAGACCTTATATGGGGAATTGGGATTTCAAAAACATGTTGGAAAAGTAGGCAAACAACAGTCACATAAATTTTCTGCATTCTTTTGCAAATTAAGATTAATCAAAGCATAAAAAAATGCTTAGTTTAACGAACGATTAACATTAAGCGACAGAGAGGAAGAACAAGGGAGGAGAAAAGATTAACACATTATCACTTGCTTACATCGATTTTCACTATAGTTACATAGTAGTTTTTGATCAGTTCCCCAACTCACCGACACAGACACAGCTCTTAGTAACATAAAATAACCAATA
>JAXGGA010014195.1:0-32827 GCA_038373865.1 Uloborus plumipes | reverse complement strand
CAATAAAAATATCAAAGAGTTTTGTCCGTAAATAGTGTTAAATAAAGAATGTGCTAATAACTTGTCCTGTACACTTGACTTGTTTTCAGCAGAGCTAAATATTTAAATTTTCGCTAAAGAAAACAATAATTATTTTTTCATGAGTCATTTATCACTGGCATGAATAGGAAAATTCATGTTAATGACAACTTGGAAAGTAAATGACATACTAATCCGCCCAATACTTGAACCAAAAAAATTCCTTTCTTTGTGTATCATTAAATCATATCAATATTATATCTAAACCAGTAAAATAAAAATACTTAAATACAAATTCATTATGAAAACTACTATCCATTCTAATGTTCTAGAAAAATCTATGCGAAGTATTTTTTCAAAGCGTTGTAGCCAGAAAAAATTAACACATATTTCAAGATGGTACACATCGTTTAAACGAAAAAATAATTATCTTTCAAATAAAAAACTCAAGAAAATGTAGTGCAAAATTCTGAAGATTCAGTAGGTTGAAAAGTTTGTCAAAAATCGCAATAAACTAATTTCGCTCAAGTTACCCTCTTTAGTGGCTCGGTATTTAGCGATAGAATTTTTCTGGGACGAACAAAAACATGGCTGTAACGAACTTTTACCTGAACTTTAACGTATCACACACCTGAGAATGAAAGGGGCACTTTTTAAATTGGATTAGCGTTAAATTATGATAGACAGAAAAAAATGTGTCCCTTTTATTCTTGGTGTGCAATGTGTCAAATTAAAATAACTTTCGAGACTATGAATGTAACCCCTTTTTACCTGGATCGTCATAGTCAATACCATGTGTTACAGTTAGTTGTACTCTAAATGAAGGGGCAAGTGGATAAAGGCGATATGTGACAATTTTCGAGACTTACTTTTTACCATTGATGAAGGTGATAAGTTCATCAGTATCATGTCCCCTTTAGTCACAGAAATGGTTGGTAACTAACAATATGACCCCGTTTTACCCGTTAAGAAAAATCCATTAAAAAAAATAACACAACATTTTTTTTTTTTTGAAATCTTTTTCTAAAAATTAAAAAAAATGTCACACATCACCTTTATCCACTCGCCCCTTCGAATGTGTTACTACTTAAAAACCTTCCATTTTCACGCTGTTCTCGTTTTTTAGCTTCATTAACTTAATTGAAAGCTAGACAACAATTAAAAACTTCTTAAAATCATTTTAACCCTTTTCTTAACTTCATTTTGACTTCTACATTAAACTATAGTTTATGGGACCTAGGGAATGGGGAAAAGGGGGGGGGGGTGTAAAAATCAACTCAGACGCTATGCTATTTTTTTATTGTCAATCCTAGTATTATATTATGCGTGTAAGGTCTATCATGAACAAACTTGACACAGAAGAATATTCTGACTTATTGGTAGGGGGGCTGTCCTTTCATTATGTCTTATTTTTTCAACATATTTAACCCCCTCCTTATCACAAAGTGTCACACTTAACCTTAACCATTCCCTTCCCTTGTCACATGTCACGCTATATTACATTATCATATTGTTATAAAAATGTTTTTCTTTCAACCAAAATATGTGATGTCACAATTTTTGATATCCCCTCCTCTCTTGTTACAAACTCACAATTTCTCAGCCGTCTTCCCCCCTCAAAACGTGATGTCATTTATGGACAACTCTGAATGATAATCTTAACCAGAGGAAAAAATTCTGACTGCTCGTTGACTCTTCGTTATGTTGCGTTTACTCTTGTTCTAAATTTTAGTGTACTAGGTTATTGTTATTATTATTAATTTTTTTTTTGCGTGTTACCTAGTTATGATAATTTTTCTGTCTCTCCTATTACCGTTTTAAATACACATTTCACTTCTTTTTGGAAATTACTCGAAATCTAAAGAAAAAAAAAACTTGAATAAAATAAAATCTTGCTGTGTAACGGACTGTGTCGAGTTGAAACAAAATAATAAATAAATTTAGTAATTACATTGTAAGAAAATAAGGAAAATAAAATTAAAACATCAACTTTCACATTATCTTGTCTTTAGCTTGAGGAAGTCCTCAAATCGTTTAATTATTTTAAATTATATCGTTTTGAAAAAGACTTCGATGAAAAATAATTATTTTAAAAAATCTAAAAGACTTCAGAACTGAACAAAACTATTAGTTAAAAATGATCAAACTAATAGAAAAAAAGTGCGAAAACAATTAAGAAACCTCAATATGTGTGGAAAAAAAACTGATTAACTGCTACAAACTACTGCAACTCATAAAGACAAAGTAACAATGGAAATTAATAATTACAAACAGCCAGTATTGTGCACACAAGCAGTTATTAAAAATAAATCAAACAATACTCATTTAGGATTTCAGAAAGAAGATGGCTTTTTCTATTCTATTAGACGCAGTTTAATTAATTACTTGCAAATAAAAAAGCGCTTATCTACATAAATATTAGAGTGGCACGTATAGCTAGATGCCTTATGTATTGAATTCTTCTCAGACAATGAAAGAAATTTATTTCATGATTGTGTAAGAGAATTAGAATAACGTAGTTTAATTAAAAAATCTTTCAGACTCTTCAAAAATATTGAAATTTACATCTTAAACATTTTTCTTAATGCTCCTGAACAAGAGTTTAGAGTTGTGTACAGTTGTGGAAGACTTACCTCAGTTAAAAAAAACCTTCTGTCACATTATTAATTTCAAGGAAAGAGAACGTGCTTAGTGAAAAGGATAGAAAAATGTATCTAACTATAACGTTAAATAATCTTTAACATTTAATAGAGAATTCTAAACAAAAATATTGTCTCAGTTTAGTTTTACGTAACATGTTTAAATAAGTCTCACTTTTATTGGGCTACAATCTTCTTTTTTAAGTTTTCAAATTGTAAAAAAAAAGAGGGTACCCAGCGACAACTTTCTTTTTGAATTCTAGTACTAGATACATTTTTTTTACAAGTAAATTACAATGAAGTATGAAACAAAACTTCTTTTAAAATGAGATCAGGTAATTTTAATAACACTTTTGTGATAACTTTTGTTACTAAGTTGCCTGGTGACTAATAGCTACTTGCTGATAACACTTTATAATCAGTTAACGACAATGAAATTAAGATCTAGTGAGTTTTTTGTTATACATCAAAAAACGGAGGAACGGCCTTATTAATCTACATGGCCTTATTTGAGGCACAAACCTTATAATTTTGGACCATGGTCAGAATAATCTTCGACAGTCATTTTCTACGTAGAATGGATACAAGTTTTTCACTCACCTTGATTCCTTTGTTTTTATTTAAGACGAAAATACTGATAGCAGCACATAGATTTCTAATTAAATTGTATAGTTTTCAAACGAATTGAATATTTGAAATTACATGAAGTTTCACACCAGATGTGAGTCAGATTAAGAATTAAAGTATATATATATTCTATATTTTGCAGTCTTATTCTGCAAAGTAGATTTCACGGACTCTGCTGACAAGGAATATTTGAAATGTTTAAATAGACTGAACACAAATTTTGCACTCACCTTGAGTTTTCAGGCGTGAAATAATGCTATGGATATGATCTTACACGACTTTGTATTAAACCATTGTTTAAAAAATAATAACTGCATAACTTTTGAAAAGAAAATATGCTTTCATATTTTTAAATATGCGGGACACTTCAAAATGTATTGATTAGTTAAGAGTAGCAAGTGCACTAATTTTTAAAGATTTACAGCTCATTTCTAACTTAGGATTCAAAATGATCAAATACATATAATCAGGTTTATTTTTTAACACGTTGATGATTCCCTAGTTGCACTTGTGTTTGAATATTCATTAGAAAGACCAACCACTTTATACGACAAAAATTACAAATGGTCACGTGTTCTTATTAAAATTCAAAACATCTTTCATTGAAAGTGCTCGGTGATTTCGAGTTATATAAATTATTGTATTTGCTTTATTCTGTGGTCATGTTATTCTTATGAGAGAATGATTTAAGAAAATACGTAGAGGGAAGGAATGTGGGTCAAAGTGAAGTAGTTAAGATCATTTACCGCCTTCAATTTTAACAAATTGGAAATTTGCTCTGAAAATTACAACACGTAAAGAAAATAGAATCAATTTTGCAATAAAATGGATTAAAATATTATTTTTATTTTTGGCAGTGAATTTCTACGTTAAATAATAATAGGGAAATTTTCACTTAAAAATACATGGGGCAAACTGTTTCTGGAAAACAAAAGAAACAGACAAAATAAAAAACAGTAAATAAATTGAGCTTCACAAATGCTCTTTCATTAAACATCAACCAGTATAGTTGTCTCAAAAAATCTGATTGGGCAAATATATCCTTTTTACGAGCATTAAACTTGTCAAATAACTAGCCCGTTTGCTTTAATTGCGTAGCACAGTTGAATCGGTGAGTGCAAAAACAACATCAGTCAAGAATTTCAAATTTTTCAGGAGAGACAAAAAACATAGCTCCTCCAAATTTTCAAATAATTGAACAATTATTTTTTTCCTGCATCATAACATGCATGTATATGCATATTGCTATCATGCAGAAACTACATAGATTCAGTCTAAATCGGGATCAGGAAAATCTAAAATGTAATTTTGACTGATGTTGTTTTTGCACTCAATAGGCTTTTACACTTGGGGAAAAAGGTTATCATAGATTAAAAGTTTATATTTATTTATGATTTCATCAGATATGAAGTAGCTCTTGCTTTATTATTGTGACACATGATTTCAAAAAATTATTAAGCTCTAAGAACAGATCAATTTTACTCATACATCGTTACAAAAATTACGAAATCAAAAGAAATAAATGACTTAAAAACTTTACATAGATCATGTTCAGCCATCATGTGAAGTCTTTGATCAGCAAATAGTTCATCACAAAAATTTTTTCAGGAATACATACAATCACCTTCTTGATATTTTCCATTTTATTAATGTTGGTTGGAACGTGTCCTGAAGGATAGGCATGGCTTGAAGCAAAAGTGGCTTTTCGGGAAGTAAGCTTCAGCAGCTTAGCAAACTCCAATCAAAGAAATTATATGCCGCGACAACCCCTTTTTCCTTAAAGCTATGGGGAACTCCTTGTATCGAGTGGGGGTAAACTTAAAATTTGTCTCCTTTTGCACATTTTCCCCTCGCCATTCTGTGTATAAGCTTTTTTAATTGTTTGTATAAGTTCTTCCACCAATCATAAAATTTGTTTACGTCCAAGGAGAGTAGCTTGGTGACGTGAAAGCTGTTACTGGTCTGAGCACACAACACTTCATATTCGTCAGGTCAGTGGGGCGCAGCGAAGGGGGGATAGGAACAACACCCCATAGACTTTGGTTTAAACATTGTTGAAAATCTAATACACTAGTCTTTTACTCGAAAAAAGATGGTTTTGATCCCCCCCCCCCAAGAAAATTCTGGCTGCGTTAAACTAGACAGCAACTTAACTTGACACTGAACGTCACTACGAGCGGAGCCAAAAAGAGCTCACAAGCAGTCAGCGATCTCCTCTAATTCGCCAAGTAGGCTGTGACGTTTTATCTAGCTCGTTTTTCATAGGCTAACGTCACGCAAACGTCAGGCTGACGTCACGATGTTGTTGTCAAGAAACGTTGCAGTGTTGTATAGTACTTTAGGTGTGTAAATCCGATCATGTTTACGTATCGTCCTCTTAATAGTGCCAAAATCAGATCGTTGGGAACAAATGCGCGCCCTCAGAAAGTCATGCTCGTTCTAGCATTGGGTGCATAAACAACGCCAGTCACTGGACTCACGTCGTTTGTTAGAGCTTGTTTCCATGAAAAACGATTTTTTGAATTTTTTTGACTGAAGTGGTTTTTGCTCTCACCGATTTAGTTGATGAAGGCAAAACAAATTAACAATGTTAGGCACATAAGTACCAAAAAAATAGAGAATTTTAGTATCATAACTTCAATCGTTTCATGTAATTTACTTCTTAAATTTCAGCAATGCAACATTGATTCTTTACGTAAAACAAGTTTCCAAAATATTTTCCCTTTCGATATTTTTCCACGTAAGTTTCTCTGCAAGCGATAAATACAAATTTAAATAAAGTTGAAAATTCCCGATAAAAATGATTAAAATATTGTATTATTAATGCACACCGAAACTGATTCATAAAACATTCAAAATGTCGACATTGTTTGTCTAACTATTGTGTACTTGATATTCTCAGGACAGCATCAAACTAGAATACATCAAAAATTATTCATGCTTTTCAATTTTTAATGCACGCACCAAATTAGAGATGCTCTATGATGAAGAATTTTTAAAGAATATTAAACTACACCTATGTACTTAGATGAACGGTACTCAACCATTTATTTCTCTCGGGTCGCTTTACACATGACAAATGTTTCCCTTTTATTGCAACGTATAAATTAATAATAATTGATTTGCGTTTCTTTGGTAATGTCGTTCAATTTTCGTAACAAACAATCTTTTCAGGGTCAAATCAGCCTGCAATTACTTGAGGAAAGAAAAAAAAGCTTTAGGACGTGCTTGGCGGAAAATATTTCCTGTCTTTTTATTTCTTTTTTGACTTTGAACTAGAAAATAAAATTGAAAAAAAAAAAAGGAAAACAAAAAATCCAGAGAAACATGCAAAAAAGTAATAGTTTACGTTACAGGATATTTTGAATCGGTTAATAACAATATTGATCAGTTTTGGAGTGGACTACTAAACAGAAAAGAACAATAATATATTTCTTCGTTTCAAACCAAAGCATGGAAAAAAAAAAAAAAAAAAACGTACGTAAAAGGATGTTTAGAACAGGTGAATAATAATGTGGATCTATTTGGAGAGAACCAATAAACAGAAAAGAACAATATTATATTTATTTTATTTAAAATCAATTTTAAGTCCTTATGAATAAAAATCATACTGACCACCGTTAAGAAACTATTTTTAATTCAAAGCACTTGCAATCAAAAATATAACAATATATGTAAAACATTGAAAATTAATAGCTTAAACTCTAGACTTTTTTCTTGAAGTGTCAATTAATTCTTAATGCAATCATTTTCATGAACTTTAAAAATATCGAAAAATGATATCGCTTTTACCTAAAGGGAGAAATAATTTTACAAGATGATGAAATTTAAAAAAAAGGGGGGGAATATACATGAAACATTTGCTTTGATGTCTTTTTTTCCCCTTTTTCGCACAAGTTGTTCAACACTATAAAATCAGAACTAAAGCGATATTATTAATTGCAAATGCAAGCACTTTCTCATGCATCAAATGTACCAGAAAAAAAAATCCTCAAAATAAAGTAGTTCGGAGAACCCAGAGACTGAATGATCTTCAAATGAAGACAAGTATACCCAACTCGAGAAACCTAATAAATATTATCTCGATGACTAACCATGCGATACTTAACTTAAAGCATGCAATGATGAAATCATTCTAAATGGGTATTCTACCTCATTATTAGGTTCATTTTTGAACGATCAATAAATAACCAAGGGAATATAAAATGAGTAAAAGTTACTGAAATGAAAACTAACAACTGTTAATAACACTTTTCATTTTGATTTCTACGAGAGCACTGAATTGCTAAGTAACGTAGGAGAATATTTATTTTCTAAATAAGACAAAAATATTGAAAACAATTTTAAATAATTGCAGGCTCTCTTAGTAATTACTTGGTTCATTAGAGAGAGAGTTAGGAATTTAATCGGTGATTTCAACGAGTTTGCCATAAAAGCTTAATAATTTAGGTCGCGGTAATGAGTGATACTATACATAAAGATATTTTCTTTATACCATTCAAATATCATTATTTAACTAGATTTAAATTAGCTAGTTGAAAGGCTTTTCATTCATTTAAGAGCGAATAAGGAAATATTTATCACTATCGCCTGGCGATAAACATAGTTTTCGTACTTGCGGTTAACTTTTGCCATTGAACATCATTATACATTTAACGGCACCCACATTCGTTAGAATCATATGTTGAATAGGTAAGCATTTTTACAAAAGTAGATCACAAATTTAGATTTGAAGAAATTAAGCTATGTCATTACTAATGATGTCGTAAGAAATATGAATGAATATTTTTAAAAGCAAAGTACACAAGCTCAAAGTGCATTTTGGAGATGCGTTTTCGAGTTATTAAGAAAAAATAATGATTTCGAATGGATTCCACATAATACTGCAGTCTTGATCTGGTTTGAAATAAAAGCAGAAATTTATTATGAATATGGTTCATTTTCAGAACTTAATTTTAATTGATGGTTTAATTGATGACAATTAACACTTAACCCGTTTTTCTACTACACATGATTGGGAAAGCGTATGTGTGTGTTCTTTCTTTTTTTTAGAAAACACGCATTTTTTTTTCTTTTTTCATTTAACCCCCATTTACGCACTGTTGAGTTTAGGTAAAATAAAAAATTTGTTATAAAACATTTGGTTCAATTTCCCCCAACTTTTAGATGCAACAAATTAAAAGTTGATTTGAGTTTATTTAGTAAAATTCTTTTTCCCCAATATGGCGTTTTCCCCTTTAATTGCTCCACTTTTTGTGAATGAAATGCATATTTCTTTTATTATTGGGTTAGAAACACTAGTTTAATATCTAAACGTTCGAAATACTTGTGTCACAAGAGAAGCAAAGTTTCGTTTTTTTCATTTCTCTTTCCATTTTATTAATACTTAAAGGTACTGAGTTACCATATTGGCTTACAAAAGGAAAGCCATTGGTACCTATTTTAACTTTTTGAACATTAAAAGCATCAGTAAAAAGAACCAGAAGTTACATGAACACTACGACTTTTCCTTTCATTTTTCAAGACTGAAAACGAGTCACTCATGGTTTAAACAATCTAATCAAAAAAAAAAAAAAGATATTATTATTATTATTTAAAAGAGAAGGGCAATCCCGTTTGGATAAAAAGCATCAATTTCTGCTCAAAACAGCCTGCAGAGACTAGAGATATGTTAAATATTTGTTTTATTTGACAAACTTTATGAAGTGCATGGTCTCTACTTTTATATAATGCAGTTAAATTTTGAAGCATTCTAGAAACAGTATTTATGTGATGTTTTTTTAGTTCCGTAACGGACGTATATTACGAGGTATTTCCGTTACAGAGAAAACAATATTATTTATTTTTCTGGAAATCATCAAAATTTAACTGCATTAGATAAAATCATGTTCTTCCCAAAATTTGTGAAATAAAATAAGTATTTAACATATTTCTTGTCTTGCAAACTGTTTTGTAAAAAACTGATACGTTCGTTACATTGGAATGACTCAGAAGTTGTCCTTTTGTAACATTTTCTCAGTACTACGATGGTTGTCTAGTGATCGTTAATGAAATAAATATGCCAATAATGAGTTAATTAACTCATATGACCAACAGCGTGGAAAATATTAAGCCTTTTCACACTCAAGTTTTAAACATTATGATAAATTAGGATTTTCAATCATCCTTCCTTTAATATAGTAACAATTTAAAACTTAAACCATTTGCAATTAACTTCGATGAAATATTTCGGATGAATAATCAAGTCAATTTGCATAATTTTATCCTAAAGCCCAAATAAATTTAAGACATTTGCGTTCCTCTTCAGTGATACTAATCACGAGAAAACCTTTCATTGTCCACATCGAGCGGAAGTTTAAATATTCAAAACTTCAACGCATCATTGAAAATGCTTTTACCTGGACTGCACTGTAATGCTTCATTTAATATAGTATCTTGCTTATCGTCTCTACACAATCTTATTGAATATTGTAAAGTTACAATAACTTTAAATACCTTTGACATACAGTGACATCTGAGTCACATCGTTCATTTCAAATAGTAGACATTAAAGTCATTCAGATGTCATTCATTAAAAGCAATACGGTTTCAGTTCCTTATTAATCCAACTAACTGGTGCTGCATAAAATGTTACGTTTTCAGTTTTAGCTTTTCCATAAACCAATTTTGTTTCCTCCTTATCCTCAATAAAACTTTTTGTACTATTCCCTCCCATTCATTTTTAAAGAATCAATTGAAACTCATAGCATGTTTTATTCGAAACGCAAAGATTACTTCATTTTTCAAATGGTAAAGTTTTCCATCGTGCACCTGTTCTCCATGAATTTCAAAATATTAAAAAAAAAAAAAGTTATAAAACTGGTCTACAATCCACGAGTCAGTTAAAGCTATTTCATTCCTACCAATAATGATATACGCCCAAAATGTCGCGGCCGAAATGTCGCCGGCCAAAATGTCGCAGGGGCGAAATGTCGCGGTCCAAAATGCCGCCGGTCCTAAATGTCGCGTGCAAAAAAGTCGCCGATCCAAAATGTCGCCGGTCCAAAATGTCGCCGGTCCAAAATGTCGCTGGGCCAAACTGTCGCCCGTCCAAAATGTCGCTGGGCCAAAATGTCGCCGATGCAAAATGTCGCAGGTCCAAAATGTCGCCGGTCCCAAATGTCGCCGGTCCAAAATGTCGCCAGTGCAAAATGTCGCGGGACAAAATGTCGCCGGTCCAAACGTCGTTGGACAAAAATGTAGAAGGTCCGATATTGATACAGTTGGTACCAAAAATTAAAACATACGAGAAGGCTTTTTACCACCAAATTAGCAAAAGATTGTTAATTGCTGTTGATGAAAGTATGCGTTAATGGTGGTATGGACTAAAATTTTTGAAAAATACTTAAAAAAAAAAAAAAATACCGTTTCGGCTCGTAACTGTTTCGAGAGTTTCCAAGAAACTAATAGTTTTCAAATAATCATGCGTTATTTATTTACAATAGCTTATTTCACCGTGACTCGCTATCTACCAACTGAAAAACGAATAGATTAGCAGTCCAAGCCAAGTTTAATTGATATCGAAAAGAAAATTTAAGTGTTATAAAGGAGAAGTTTAAGAACAATGAAATGAATAAGACAGATATACAATATTTGATTTTTTTTTTTTTTTTGTTAAATGTCTTACATGATGGAAAGCAAGTCTATATTATTTAATAACTAGCAGTACCCGCACGGCGATGCCCGTGCAATAAATGTAAAGGAAGTCAACTGAATAAATTTAAATTCACTCCAACGCTCTGAAGTAAAATTATTATATTCTTAATTCAAATGTGCTCCACAACCTTTTAAATTCCACTAAAAGTCTTGTTAAAGTTTAAAACAATTCGCCAAATAAATCAAAAAGACATATAGTAAGTAACAGGCGATATTAACTATTCAAATTTAATCAATTTTCAAGGCTTAACTCTATACGCAAATTTAAACCACAATGTAACTTCAGGGACAAAAGAGCAGCTGATCTGGAAAATGGACCTAGTGTTTCAGTTTTGCGTATAGAGTTAAGCCTTGAAAATGGACTAAATTTGAGTAATTAATATCTCCTGTTCTAATTAACGGAGAGAAACGTGCTAAAACTTTTCTTTTACAGAAAAAAAAATTCCAGCGATGTATAATGTTAGGGGGTGCGGGAAAGTTTTCCCCTCTCAATTATGTCGGATACACGAAAAATGAGACTAACTAATTCGAAATTTAGAATTTGGCTTTCGAAGTGCATTTCACGGGGATACGTTCGAATTTTTGTGCCAAGTTTCAGGTCTGTAGGTACTGTGAGGGCTTCTAGCCATCGGTTACAAACAAACATACACCGTCATCTTATATATATATATATATATATATACTTTATATATAATATATATATATTATAATATATATATATATATATATATATATATATATTATATATAGATATATAGGTCTTTTTATTTTCTTCTACATATAATGTGTAAAAGAAAGTATTGAATCGGTGAAAATTGTCAATTTGGACGAATTTATACTTTCTGACGTGTGCTGATTCAATTTTACCGCTTATTTTTTTTAAAGGAAAATATGTAAGTGTGCATCTGCGTGACCGATTTTTTGGGGGCGACTCTACCTCAAAACTTACTGCATGAATTAGAATGAAATTTGGTACATACATGTACCAATATGTGATTCAGTGCTGATTGGTTTTTACCGCTAGTTCTTCTAAGGCAGTTTTTACATACAAGAAAGTAATGGAACGTTTTCAGCGTAGCATGATTCCTATGTCTGAAGAAGGTTCAGACGAAATCAAATAAAAAATTGGCCCAAAGAAAGCCTTCAGAAGATACGCCACAGCATCGAGGAAGCAGAGCAATTGAACTTTTTATTTTTCATTATTTGTGAATGATATATATCAAGAAGTAATGCAAGTATTCAGACAAAACTTTGTTTGTAGAATGGTCTTAAAGGGCGAGATGTTTATTCGCTTTTAGCGTTCATCAGCTCAGACTTGGCAACCTTTTTTACAATCAGTATTTAAATGTGGAGTTGAATATGATACCATTTTTCCTCTTGACATTTCACCTCCCCTTCCGCCACCCAGTTGTTACAAAGAAAGCAATAATTCCATGAACGAGCGTGCCCTGATGTGTTTCCTAATCTGTTTTCAAATGCGTCCCTAATTTGATTTCAAACGTCTCCAACCTAATCTTAAAGCAAATGTTCCAGAAGAAAATTGCCGGCTGCGCGGGGATTAAACAGTATCCCGTTTTAGCAAAAGGAAAAAAAAAGCCTTTGCAGCAAATTTATAAGTTTAATTTCTTTGTGTGAAAAAAAATAAAGAAAAAAGGAAGAAATTTAGCGTCCCTGGGCCCTAAGCACAGCCCTGAAAAAACTATGGCATTATTTCGGTACTGAATTAATTTAAGCTTTAGATGAAATCATTTTTTTTTTTTTTGTTAATAAATTAAGCTAATTTTCTAAACTGCTACGTTTAAAAAAAGTTTCTTAGCACGTATGTTTATCGTATCGTGATAAGCTTATTAGTAAAATTGAGCAATATAATTAAGCGGCATTGAATTTGTAAATTACTGGCTACATTAAATCTGTACTATTTTGAAACTGGGAAACATTCTAGCGAAACAATATACACTTAGCGTCATTTTGGAACGGCTACATTTTGGACTGGCGACATTTTGGACCGATGACATTTTGGACCGGCGGCATTATTAACCGGCGGCATTTTTGGCAGGTGACATTTTTGCCCCGCGACATTTTGGCTCCGCGACATTTTTGCCCCGCGACATTTTGGCTCCGCGACATTTTTGCCCCGCGACATTTTTGCCCCGCGACATTTTTGCCCCGCGACATTTTTGCCCCGTGACATATTATTAGCCAGTCGAAATTTTTGACCGGTGACATTTTAGACAAGCGACATTTTGGCCCGCGAAATTTTGGCCAGGCGACATTTTGGCCCGTGACATTTCGGCTGCGACATTTTGATCCCAAACCACCGATAATACCTACAACGTCTAGATCCCGAGAACCTAAAATGCTTTATAATTGTGCAATTAGTTGACAAAATTCCTACAAAAGCGGAATTGTCCATTTGTATTGCCAACCACTGAGTATCAAACCCAATCATAGTTGGTCTTTACTTTAACATTTTCTCAAATTTTTGAAAACTTTGGAATCTCGAATTATGCTCTAAAATTTGTCTCTTGCCCAATTAAAGTATCAGTTTCATTATCATTTTTACACATACCCGCAAAAAAATGTAAAAAAATCTCCATATATGATGTTAATGGAGCGGTGACAGAAAATTCAGTTTTAGTTTATATTTCTAAATTATTTCTATTTGATAGTCTAAGCTTCGCAACATTTTTCAGCTGCACTGGAGGAAGCAAAAGAGTAAACTGAAAGCTTTTCTCTTCTAATCATATGGTGGGTTTAAGGGGGTATTTATGTATGGAAAAGTTCGCTCAACCCAACTCCCGATTCATCTTCAAGTTCATCTTTTCATTCGACTATCTGCCAGAAATAGTATAGCACGCTAATTTTTTTCTGGCCGAAGTGGAGCGGAGAGTAGAAGTTGCGGTCGAATTGGAAGTTGGGTTGGAAGAATTTTCCCATCTGTGATACCCACTTAAAACACTTGAATAAGATTCAGCGACACAAGAAGTTCGGATCCTCTATTCAGAAGCACAGAAGTAGTTCTTTATTAAAATTGAATCGATACAGCTGCAATTACAATAACGAAGCAATGTGTCGGTAGTAAGATATTTTAAATTCAACGAATTGCATTTCGAAACAACTGGATTTGGTTACTACAGTATTACTTCCTTACTAAAGGTTGCACTGTTTGCATTCTCACTTTCAACATATCTGAAATTTGCTTTCGAAACATTTATGCTCAAACTTTAAATTCAATATACAATGACTTTTTGAAGAACATTTGAAGCAATAATATGCTTCGTTTAATTTATTTTTGCACTCTTCAATAGTTTCATAATTTAAGAGACTCATTATCAGAACTGTTTCAGAATAAAACTTTTCTTAACGGCCAAAATGTTCAAGATTTTGTATTAATCCTACTGGAACTTTACGAAAATCATCCGGAACAATTTCTATAGTGAATTTGTGCGATTTAGAATTTGATTGTACAAGGAAGTCTCTCATTCGCGAAATTAAATTTCAGTTTCTAAAAGTCCTCAGTTCAGTTTCTAAAAAAAAAAAAACATAATATTTTTTTAGTACTAAAACAAGATGTTTTAAAGCATGATTTATCATTATCGAAAATATTATCGCAAATAGTAATTTCAATGCTTTAACTTTCTAAAATTTCGTTTAATCGAAACACTTTTTAGCTTTGTTTTTAACAGGTTATTCACTTGTGTTTGAGTCGTATGAGTACTTCCTTATCCATTTAATAATAAGTCAATCTCTCCAAGACATATCTTTTATTTAAAACATGAAAATCCCTTGATGCAATTAGCCCCACCTAATTTGAAGCCTAAAGATTCAAACCACGTAATTGCATTAGTTATCAAATCTCAAATTATTACTTTGAAATATTTCAAAACAAACTTCTGCACAAACAACGGTATTTAACCATTCGCTAATAATTTGAAAATGTTTTTCTACCACACGAATTTCAAAAGCTAAACACAAATGATAATTCAGACTCACGTATTTTCTTCTGCAAATAGCTATTCAACGTCACGGCCTAACTCAGCAGAAGTAGCTATTGAGGAACTTCTCGAACTATGTGTGCCAATTTGAAAACTATTAGCTTTTAAAAACACACACGATGTACTATTGATAATTTAAGTGACATAAAAGCTAAAAATAGTTCAAATTCACTAAAATCCCACGAAAATAAATATATACAAGTTTCAAGTGATTTTTACGAATTCTTACTGAGCTTAACTTTTATGAGTATGAAAAATATGACTTAATATCATGCTCTATCGAATAGAATTTGGATGTGCCATCTAATATCTTTGTTGATGTTAGATCTTCGTCATATTAGATAAACTGTATGAACAAACATTTGAAATAATATAAAGGGCTTTCGTGACCCTGAGGTAGAAGATTCGTTTCGAATACCATAAGTCGTGGGTTCATTTGCCACCATAGCCCTGGGTTAAAAGTCAACAAATTTAAACCAATGATAAGTCAATTACTATTTTTGTTTCAATTTCTATCTGCTGGAAGTTTTAAGGCATCTAAATACATGAAAAAATACAAAAACTTAACAGAAAGTTAGAAAAGAAATCTTACGTAAACACATTTTTAATTTCTAATGCGGTTAATTCAAGGAAAAGATACTTATCAAACACGTTAGGCACGCAAAAAATAATAAACTAGTTTGAACATTACTTGGCAAACAGCTTAAATAAATCGACAGCAGAGAAATCAAACCAAAACTAAGATGCATTCATTCTAATTAAGTAAGTTCATTTTTAGGGAACTCTAACTTAGTAAGGACTAGGTCCGTTGCTTTAGCGTGACCTCAATACATTGTTCACGTTTTAATAATCTAAATATAAAAAAAACATACGCAGTATCTTTTTTTCCAGAGAAGAAAAAAGTCTCCAAAGTAAAATAAAGCAACATTACAAACGTAAGCGAATTCGAAAGATGGAAAAACTATGTTATTCCTAATGCGCATCTAGAGAAAACAATTTTACTCTTGAGGAAAAACAAATGAAGCAAAATCACCGTTATATTATCTTAAACAAGAGTTGAATATTTGATTTTTATTACAAAAATGCCGCCTAAAGCGGCTAGATTCATGAGTTGTTTCGTATTTGTGTTCACCACCTTTTCCCCGAAGTACAGGTGGTTAGTTATAACATCACTTTAGGTCTTCAGAGCCATCTAGAGAGGGAAATATTGAACGAAACATTGCCAAATTTCATGGGCGCACAGTGCAAACCATGGGAGTTGAACTTCTGAAATAAAAAATAATCGTAACAAAAGTGGCTACTATTGAGAGTTTTGGCACTGCATAGGCGTATTACTGCTGAATACTGAAGAACTAAATGCCAAACAATGCATCATACATGAAGTTTATTTACTGTAAATGGTTGTTGCTTACAAAATTCAATAAAACCGCTATTAAATTCCAATTTCTGAAAAAGAAGAATAATTTCAGAAGTCGCCATGAAGAAATAACGACGAGGCAGGGAGGATGTCTTTCCTCGACCATATTCATGAAGCATGCTATTGCTACACTTCTACATTAGGGATCTGGTGCACAGCTTCAACAATTCTTAGATAGTTGTCGCTAGTTATGCATTTTCTACCCGCTAGGAAAACGTAGTTGCCTAACCTTTCTCTCGGTAGATTTTGGAAATTGGGATTTCTTAAAGGTTAAGTATATATAAAACATGTTCTCAAGATCGCTACATTGAAAATTCGAATCATGTTACAAGTAGGGTAACTTAATTTGTGGATGTGTGGAAAATAGTGCAAATCGTATGCAGTTCATGGAACTTTAAGATGATGGTCATATTTTTAATGGTCATATTTTTAAGATGATGGTCATATAAAGCAAAAATTTAAAATCAATGCATATTTTATCAGTTGGCATTTTATTCTTCAGTATTCGCAGTAATACAATTTTACAGCTTAAAGTGGAAATTTGTTGTACTATTTTCTTCACAATTTAAAAAAAAATGAAATCCCTGGGTCTATTAGTTATGCCCATGAAGTTTAAAAATGTTTCGTCCAATATACATTTATCGCTAGAGGCCTCCGAACACCCCGCGTCATTTTATAACTACATTGCAGATCACTTTCGACCTCCTTTTTGCCAACTACAGATGCTTAAATTAGCCAAATAATGTTAATTGACTTTTCAGTTAATAACTCTGATAGTTAAAGTCGAACAAAGATGAGACCAGTTGAAGTGGGTTCAACTAACAATTTCGAATATTTTGTAACCTGGCTTGACTCTTAACTTCCAGCCGCTCTCTGGGAGTAGTAGTACATACACACAGGCAGACGCTTACAGATTTTAATAGGATTGAAGGTTACCGAAACATTAGAATCCCAAATGATTGTATTAATTGTAACTTTTCTAAGACTTGTAGAAATGTGATTCTTCCCTTAAAAAAATCTCAAATTTCGTAAATTACGATAGAAGTTAAAAAACGTATCACTTTAGTAACAATCATTCGTACTGCATGACGGTGCATTGATTGTAGTCATGTCATCAGAAGAAACGTTTTTGAAAAAGTGTAAAAATAATCTGTAAGGATAAAAAAATGTATAATGCAAATAAGAGCAAAATTTTAAATATTAAATTTCGAGGTGCCATCTCCAGGATTAAAAAAAAATAAATTCACGGCTATGAGCGCCCTAATTTAGTTAGGACACATGCAAGCAGGTATAGCCTTTTGCAGTAAGGAGAGAAAATACTTATTAAATCAACGTTGTGAACACATAATTTTTATGGCGCAAAATCGCAACTAAGATTTCAAAGAGAATATTTTATATCATGATTTTTCAACCTCTGACAGTAAACGCATTCTTGAGAAAAACCTGGAGAGAATTTCCTGGCAACGCATTTCATTACTGCATTCTGCCCGTAATGGAATTTTTTCAGTAAAAAGGTCGAAAGGAAAGACTAAAGCGGAAAATCTTTTCTTCAAATGCATTTTTGGATAGATTTTGACAGCTAGGAAAGAGAAGATTTTACTTTTTTCCGCGCACTGAAATTTGTCATTTTCTTTATCTTAAGAACATAAGGACATTAGTTAAAACTAATTGAAACCGTTTTTTTTTATTTGTTTTCACTGTCTTAGAGAAATTTTGATTTAAAATAAATTTAGTAACGTGTGCTTAATAGCATCGTTATTCTAAAAATACTTATAATTTTTTGATTCAGTTTTATATTTTTTTTTAAATACAATTAAAAGTCCTCAAAAATAAACATACACTAATATATATATATATATATATATATATATATATATATATATATATATATATATATATACACTCTTTTAAAGGATAATATTATAGCTACAAAAGATTTATTGCATTACCTTTGCATCGTAAATATGTATGTCCCAAAAGTTAGGAGTATATCATAGCAGTTTAATTAATAAAAATGTGTCATAGTGCTGAATCAATTCAGCTTGTTGGGGATGTAGCAAGGCTTTTTTAGAAAATCTTGTTAAATATATATGATTAGATGCGTGGACCGGCGTTGCATGGGCTAACTCTGAACAAAAAAATGAACAAAAAATGAGAAAAAAGAACTCCTTTGTATTATAATGGATATAAGTTGTTACTTCAAAAACCTTTATTAGGGCATAGCTGTGCCCCGTGGTTTCACCCGTGTTAATAAGACAACAATCTATTCAAAAACTATTTAAGGTACTCCACGATGTGATGAGTATATGATAAATATATAATAAAAAAATACACGGGGAAACGCAAAAATAAAATAACCTTTAGAAATAATTGAAGGGGCAAGTGGATAAAGGTAATATGCGACAATTTTTTTAATTTCTCAAAAATACTTTCAAAAAAAAAAAAAAAATGTTGTGTTAATTTTTTTGAATGAATTTTTCTCAACCGGTAAAACGGGGTTATATTTTTAGTTACCTACCATTTCTGTGACAAAAAAGGGACATGGTACTGATGGACTTATTACCTTCATCCATGGTAAAAAGTAAGTTTCAAAAATTGTCACATATCACCTTCATCCATTTGACTCTTCAATTAGTAGGATGCCCAGTCTTATCAAATATGGAGAGATATAATATTATTTATTATAAAGAACGTATTTTGAAGTACTTCTGGATACACGATACTTTTAGTTTTATTTTCGTTTGGTAGTAAAATGTACTGGTTTTCTTCACAACCTGATCTTGATAGTGCAACAATATAGTTGTCCGTGTGAGAAACAATCTTGACGTAAATCTATTCCTACATGCTTAAATGTTTGTCCTTGTGATTTATTAATGGTTACAGCAAACGAAACCTTAATGGAAAATTATATTCTTTTAAAATTAAAAGGTAAATTATTGGGAATCATTGGAATGCGAAGTATAAGCACTATTTGACCAACTGCTGGACCAGTTCAAACTTTTGCAACTGTCACATTATTACGAAGAAATTTAACTGGGAGTCTGGTTCAGTGCCCTCTACCCACAGCTGCCAAAACAATACTTTTAATGAACGCCATCCGTCGAGAAGAGTGGAAACTAATTCGATCGTGCTTTTCGACAATTATTATTTTAAAACTATAATAATAACTCCTTACATATATCGTAATGTAATATAGCCTAAAACTTTCCTGTTTAAAGGACTATTCAGCACAAAAAGAATTTTTCAATTCTAACCAGTAGCTCCTGAGATTAGCGCGTTCAAACAAACAAACACACACTTCAGCTTTATATTATTAAGTATAGATGTATTTACTATTTCAGGGGAGCTAAAAAGTAATTAACAAAAAAAAATCCAATGTCCATTTGTCTTTCAGCTCTAGTACTGTTTTTAAATGAATACGAAATAAATATTAGTTAGAATCAGTTGTATGCCACACCAAAAAAAATAAAAAAACTGCGTACACTATTAGCAGACGCAAGCTAAAAAGAACTGGATTTTTTATTTTTTTTTAAACATAGTGTGCTGATTCAGAACATTTTTGCAGTCAGTATGTTAGAGTATCTAGGGCATTCTTTAGTTTTCAACGATTGAGATTCAATATATAGTGACACAGTAACCTTGTACGAAAAAAAAAGACCACATGCGCATAAAACTAAATCTATTCTAATTTTGCAAATGCAAAAGCCACAACATTGTCCTTTCTTGTAAAAAAACTAGAGTTCATTATGTTGAAGCTGATTTAGGCGTTCTTTAAAGGAATGAATAATTATTCACAATTTGATTAAGAAAAAGAATAATAAAAAAATATCTTCCAATATGTTTAATGTAAATAAATAAGTATTAAATAAAATTGCTGTTTATTTGCGGTTACTTATTCAATTGCTAAGATTATGATAAAATTAGGCTATTATTTATCTACTAAGAAATATACTTCAAAAAGTCATAAAAATGTTCATGAATAATGTACCACTCAAACACAACCTTAATAGAAATTTCGAGCCTAATGCCACATAAACAAGTTTGGAGTGGGTTTTATCCCGTATTTTCCTACCCAAACTAGTTCATTAATGATATATTTTTTTCCCAATCACTTCCAAGTCTTTTCCCTTTCCTGTCAAGGCAGATTCATAATCAAGCAATTAATTAAGCTTTTATAAATGCAGTTTTTATCACTCATTAGAGAAATTTTTATTTTGCTGAAACGCAAAAAGGTTGTTGCACAATTTTGTGTGGAGCGGAAATATACTTTTAATGTATGATTAGTGCTAATCATTTTCAACCACTTTATCACCACAATTTGATCTATTCTAACAAGAGGTTTCAAACTTAAAGAAAGTTTAATTTGTTGTATGTTCACTTTGAGCAAGGCAAATTAAAAAAAAAAAAAAAATGTTAAAAATTTGTTAAATGTACTATTTTTCTGCATACAGTAGGTTCTCATTAAAAAAAAAAAAAGTCTGAAAGACCCGTGTTAAAAATTCCATTGTTTGTGCCTCTGCATTGTAGTTTTCTCACACAATAGTTGTGATGTTCTAGTGTTCATTTTACTGAGCCTGTGTGTCTGACGCATCACCTTAAGTAAAAACAACAACAACAAAGAACTGAGTACTACCTAAGTTTAACATATTTATTCTTGAATAAACTTATGAACTTATTTAATGGTTATATAAATGGGAGAGTCTCTCAGTTCAATTCCAGCAAACTTCTACTGTCTAAAATTTTTTCGTACGACCTCCGCTGCATCTGCGCACGCGCCAAGTCTCTTCGGACTTTCTCGAAATAGGGGGGAAAAGCAACGAGGAAGTAGTAAGCAAACAAAAGCTGAAGCCATCGGGTAGTACGCATCCAAAACCTAACTCCCCTTTTTCAGATAGAAGCGTCCGTGGCTGCCAGGCGCACAAAACGCAAACAGACAGTGTATGGAGGAGTTAACAGCTAAAACTCTGCAAACAATTAATCTAGGCCGATAGTTTGTTCACTTACGTTAACGATACATTTATTATTCAGGAAACGGTGACGTGCATTGAAGCACTAAGTGAGATCAGATGTAAAATCTCGATTTACAATGATTAATTCGAATTAAGTTATACGGGATCCAAGACTTAAACCAAGCATCTATATTTCTATGTAACAGTTAATTGCTAAGATTTCAGAAAAACTTAACAAATAGCAAAATTCGAAAGTTTTCTCTACTATACTTCGGTAATTAAATTTTCTTATTTTATTCAATATGCAGCAAATTTTGACTATTTCATGCGCATTCGATGAAATTTCCATTGCAACAGATATCGAAGGGCCAAGCAGTTGTTACTAAATGCCTTCTCAAAATAGAAGTAAAGATAATCCTTTGGAAAGAGTTTAAGCAGCCAAAAACGCGGAACACAGATCTCACTCATATAAATTATCGAGAAAAATTGTTTCAGTACTACAATATCAGAATTCAATGATAATTTTCAAAAAGGAAGGGGAGGGGGGGGGGTAGTTTGATCAGCATGCGCTGACAATGACAATTCCATTGCAATAGATAGCGAAGGGTTCAGACAATTGTTACTAAACGCTGCTCCACGATAGAAGCAAAAGGTAATTCTTTGGGAAGAGTTTAAGCAGCCGAAGAAGCGGAACGCAGACCTCACTCCTATTAATATTGAGAAAAACTATTTCAGAGCTACCATTTCATTATTCAATGCTAATTTTCGAAAAGGAAGGGGGCGGGGGGAGTTTGATCATTGCATGCGTGGGAAATAAAAATTCCGTTGCAATTGATATCGAAGGATGTCACAAGAGGGGAGCAAAGGTAATCCTTTGGAAAGAGTTTAAGCAGCCGAAGAAGCGGAAGACAGATCTCTCTCTTATAATTTTTTATCGAAAGAAACTGTTTCAGCACTACAATATCAGAATTCAATAGTAATTTTTGTTTGGTCATTGCATGCGCGGACAATGAAAATTCCATCGCAATAGTTAACGAAGGGTTCAGACAATTGTTACTAAACGCTGCCCCAAGATAGAAGCAAAGGTAATCCTTTGGGAAGAGTCTAAGCAGCTGAAGAAGCGGAACACAGACCTCATTCCTATAAATATCGTGCATTGCAGATGGCCTCCCTGAGCAGTGGGGCACCACTCGGGGAGAAACAAAGACCGAGAAGCCAAGTAACAAGAAGGCTTTCAGCACTCATAAAACACGCCACGGACAGAAGTTCCCAGTTACAAAAACATTACTACTCCAGAGGTGGTAAACCAGCCCCGCTACCTCTCGCATTGCACTTATTGTCATAAAAATAGCACATGCTTCCCGTTTCGCCGCTGCACCACAAATGAGATCCAAGAGACGGAAGTTGAAGGCTCGGAAATTCCTCCGAAAACGGGAGTCTGTCTTACGCTGCTTCATTTAAACGCTAGTTTTGTTGTGAGAAAAAAAAAAATCAGCATGTTTTGAAAAGAAATGGCTTCTTATTCTTGCTCTATGTCAAGGTAAATCATCACGGTGAGAAGTATTTAAAGGACGCTAAGGGAACGAAAGTTTCAGTGTTATACCAGAAGTTTGTGTTAAACGTAGCAGTTTTTTTTTTTTATTGTCGACTTCTCTTTTTTTTTTTGTCTTAAAAGGTTGAAAACATTCAGATGTATCGAGGATTGAAAAACATTTTCGATTATGTGTTATTTTCCAGAGTTTGCTCAATCCATTTATGCAGGTGTGAGTTTTTTCGCATATATTTTTGAACTGTTTTCCAGGAATTTCAGACTTCGGCGACGAACGGCAAAATATTGGAATAAAAGGAACCATTATGTAATATAGTACACTGAACTGTTTGTCTAACCTTGCTCCGTAAGGTGGCAGCATAGCTTATTTGCCAGCGCTTTTATGGAGTAAGGTTGTACAAATTTTGACAGTGTATGGAGTATCAGCTTTCTAAAACTTTGTTTCTATTAGAAAAATAATTTCGCATGTGTTGCGGCATAGACTGTAGTGTCACGCTCGCAACAGGTAATCATTATTTTAAACACAAGAAAACTTTTAGAAAATAAATATTTTATATTATAATACAAAATGGTTTTTTATAGTTAATTATTATATGAAAAAGAACCGAGGAAAGCCGATTTGCTTAACCACTGACGTAATGCAATAGAAGCATTGTGCTAGTATAAAAATGTCACAGCTTTCACAAGCAACTATGAACTCGTCATAGGTCCGACGTCTTTGTTAGCAGAGCCATGCTATAAATCTTTTGAAAAGTTAAGCAAAAAATCAACTGTTGGGGTTTACACAAGAGTAGTTCGTTCAGTAAGCAAGCATCGTAGGCCACTGGATCATGCCATTAATAAAAAATACTTTATGCACAGCAATATATTTACGTTATTTAACTACAATGATCATTTTTCTTATAAAATAGTTAACGATAAAATTCTGAATAAAAACAGATTACATAATTATTTTCTAGGAGCTTCTGGATGAAGGAAAGTAAAACGCAATTGCTTTTCCGAATTTTGCCGTTTCTTTAAAGCTACAAAGTGCTACTTCAAAGCAATAAGTGTTATAAATCAACTCTCATTTCTCTATTTCAAACGCCCATGTTAATACCGCCATGTCACCTCCCAGAAACCTTTGCGCGGCATCAAATGCGTCATCTTTTAATGTATGTATAATGAAGATGGCTGTAATCTGTTCAATAGAGTAGTCGGGGATAACTAACCGTAGGTAATTGTGATGTACAGTTAGCTTTAAACGTTTGTGATTAACAATCGTGTTTGACTTTGCTCACAGAAAGCCAATGACCTTGATTAAACCAATACGCATTTGATTTCAACATAGTTCTTATCACGTACACGACTTTTATCAACCTTGGCTTGCCTATATATATATATATATATATATATATATATATATATATATATATATATATATATATATATATGGGCGATTCTCTGTAAACTGGTAATTGGCTGTCCGGACTGAGTATTTTAAAAATAATAAAGTGTAATAAAGTAAATATCGCACTTAATACAAGTAGAGCATTAATACTTTGTGGCCCAATTGTATTTGGAGTGATAACAATTTAATTTTTTTTCTAGAAATTATTTAAGCGCCAAAAACACAGTACCCTGGCTGTCCCAATCCCATAGTCTAACTGTTCAAGATAGTATTTCAAAAAACCTATTAACACCACATAAGTTTGGCAATTAATATATAAAAATAGAATAATGAAGCTATATTTTTCTTATGAAATAAGGTATAATTACGTATTTCTAAAACGTAAAATTGTCATATAAATTCTGCCGGAGTTTTTTCAAACAGTCCCCTGCACCAAATTCAAAGCTGCAATACGAAAAATCTATAACTTTTGCAAATTCTTTTTGGTATGAAGTTTAAAGTAATCAGTGTGAATTTGCCGAAATCGCCGAGAACGGTGTTGAAACGATACTTTGTTTAGTTTGAGAGCCACATTTGTGATGAAAGTATGCATCAGGGTCGTTGCGAAAACAGTCCTCTGGGAAGTGATTTTATCAATGTCAATTAATTTAATTATAAAACATAATAGTTATGTCCACTATTTGTGCCTAAAATTTATATGTAGTCTCGTACCTAATTATGTTCCAATAGTTTTGCAGATATTACGCAATACGCAACAAAGAGCAAAAACACAGTCACCTGCCATAGTCCCCTGCCTAGTTATACTAGGCGGTGGACTTACCCCCTATCATGATTTATCAGAAAAACACAAACTTCAATTGGCCCTCTTTCAAACCAAAGTAACAGATTCATTTTCTGAGCAGTAGTATTATAATTATACGAACATTTCAAAAAACCGTGCCCGGACAGATTTCGTGTGAAAAATGACGAGTTTACAGATAATCGCCCATATATATATATATACATACATATATATATATATATATATATATATATATATATATATATATATATATATATATATATATATATATATATATATATATATATATATATATATATATATATATATATTAATTCAGTAGCATGCCTCAAGAAAAAAAAAATAAAGGAAACATTCATACTTGCTTTTTATCTCATCATCTAATACATAAGCTATAAATTACATTGACAGCAGAAATTTTATATGTAATAAAGACAATGACAAATTAAGCTTCAAAATTTCCGGAATTATTCCAAAGTCTTATTAAAGATAATTTTGCCACCGCCTAAATTTTAATTTTACTCGAATATTTTTTTCAATTCCTTTTATTCATTATAATGCCTTTAATATTTACATATTTCGCCACTAATTATAATACAAAATCGCGCTTAAAATTTTCGTTTTGACGTGAAAGAGAAGTAAGCGGCGAATTTTAAACATCTTCTTAATTATCGGTAAAATGAAGCGATAATAATAAGTAAACAAAAGCTCTCACCATGGTTTTATCTTTTTAAACACATTTTTACGAAAAAATCTCAAACGTTGCCAATTTTATTTCACAAAAGCATATTATTCGATTTCTTTGACTTTATGCTTTTCTTTAGTTACTCATCACGGTACTTTCCTTCACGATAAAGGAAAATGGCAAACTTGATTTATTGAAGCATTGTATGTGTCTTTCGGTTTTTATCGTTTACTTTAAACCCAACTTTGTTTGCGCATCTAACTTAGCGTATTTGATACAAAGAAAATTTGTTTTTAGAGCAACAGTTACGTTACGACACTTTTAGAATTAATGCTTTCGCTCCCCTTTCGCCTTTTTTTGCTAAATATGTTCGTTTCATGCGTTACAGAGTAAATCAATATAGTTTTATCCGATTTCCAGTTTTTTTCCCTCAGAAAAATAATGGCACGTCATTTTAAAAGAGAACCGTGAGGAAAAAGACTGAGAGATAAATTGAATTATAGACTGACAAGAATAATATTTCAACTGAATAGAAGACAGACAACAGATACTTTGTGACAATGTTTTTTTTTTTAATTTCTTTTTTTGAAAATTAAGTTTCGAATAAGAGCTCAGAAAATTGAATCCATCATTGTTTTTTAAAAATGCTTATTTCTCTAAAATGCCATGGACCTCGTCTCTACCAAGCATGTGCTAATAGGGGAGGAGCATCTTAGTGGGGATGTGTTGTGCTAGTATATCCTAACTGCTCCCCTAATAAAGCGCGACTTTGAATTCTGGGCGAACTACGGCGAATTCAAGCTTTCTTGGCGAATTCAAGCGAACTTTGAATTCTTGGAGGGTGAATCCTGCATAGATTTAAATTTGAAAAAATCATGCAGAAATAATTAGATGTAAAATTAGATACTATTACAAGGTACCGGCAATAATTAGGTCTACGAAAATGCCACATTTTTTTGAGATAAAGAGATCATGATTGATAGAAATGACAGAGTCAAAAATCATTTTCAATGAAAATCTTTCTGTGCCTCCACTGATGATTGAATGAGGGACCTCTTTATGATACATATAAGTTGTCACTAATTCTGCTTTATTTAGGTAAGAGGCAGCCCATAAAAGATGCCACGCTTTAAGAGGATTGAGAGTTTAAGAAAGTATGACAGTTTGTGTCGAGGGAGAAAGAAGGGTAGTAAAATGTGTGACATCACGCACCTTTTAGTAAGAATCTGTTAATGGAAAATAACGTGGCATTTGACAAAGAGAGGGAGAGGGGAAGGTGAAGTGTGACACTTTTTGACGAAAGGGAGGAAAGGGTCAAAAAATCTTGAAAAACCATATGTGACAATATTTATGGCTAGCCAGTGTTAATCTCTACTAACAGGAATAATTACTAGACATTTAGCTAGCATATTCGATAAATGGCAAAAGTCTTTTCACAATCAAAGGTCAGCATTCACGCAAATCTCAAGGGACGATCTTTCCTCATAGACGCACTTACCCCACCTTACCTTAGTAACAAAAATAAATAATAACAGTAAGTAAAATTCCCGTCAAGATATTTTTTCTGTTACATGATTACTCGTGAAGATAAGAAAACGGGCTTGACCTTAAGCTGATAATTTTCAGGAAGCATAGCACGGTAATGAAAATAACAATGGGGAAGGTTGAAAGTAACCATGATTAGCTGTTCCTAATTTGCATTATTTGTACTAAGCAGAAATGAATTGCTTGAAATGAGCTCTCATTTGCTCCCCGGGGAATCATTAGAAAGAACGGCTTTGCTTAATTTTAATATTCAGTAGCTGCTGTTTTGTCAAGAAGGGTTCAGAGTGAAAGAGGATCAAGTTCAAATATTATAATTTTGACATTTAACTCTTAAAACGATTTAGAGGGCAATTCTCTCTTTCCTTTTTTTTCTCTTTTCTTTTCTTTTTTGGTCTTTGAAAATGATGCGTTATGTATGGGCCACGTTTAAAAACTAAAAGACAATATCTAAGGTGGCAATTCTGTTTAAAATCAGAATTATCTTGCCTCGATTCATTTTAACACATCAGCAATAGTGCCGAATAACAGCAGGGACTTCTTCAGTACAGATCTGAAAATATTTATTATTAAGAGGGACGAGTCCTCATCAAACAAGAGAGTTTATTAATTTGGACTTGATTACCTTTAGATACGAACGCCATAATTCCTCTGTCTAGGTAATACACGTATTCCTTAAGCATAAAATGCCTTTCTAATAATGATATTTTTGAGGCATTTTTTTTTTGCAACTGTACTGCTTTTTTTTCTGTTGCATTTTTTATAGATACAGTTTAAAGGTTTGAAGCCAATGGAAGCATTCCCCGGTTTTAACGAGCAAACCCCGCATAAAGTGAGCATAAATTGTGCTTCATGAAATTGCTATAAACTACCAGATTAGCTAATTCTTTCTTAGAAAAATGCCTTCAACATTTAAAAAAGAATCCAAAAGATAGGCTTAATAGGCATGAATCTGAAGACTTAATGGTGAGGGGCCATTTATTAATTTGTAGATTGCATTTGAAAATTATGCATTTCTTGACGATAATAATACTTAAGTACTTCGGAGGACATTATAGCTAAAATTAAAGCTAATGCAAATGGGGAAAAAAACGATAGCGACAGCGATAACGATAAATGAGACAGCCAATTTAAATTGAATCATCCGCAACATAGTTTATTGTTTTCGATGCTCAGAGAAACTTCAAGATTTTTCGAAGATAGGAATGCAATTGACGATGTTTAGCAGTCTCTAAGTATATCTTGAAAAGCACTGTATACGAAAATGACAATCAGAAAATTTAAAAGAAATTAACTTCTTTCGAAGTCTACAAAGATTTTTTTTAAAAAAGGAGGCAAATGTACGATTTTTTCCAAACCCGCTTTTAGGAGCACTCAGTTATAATACGCAAATATCGCGGACCCTTTGCTCCCTTTATAAATGAGCTCGAGCGAGTTCGACTCTTTTCGAAAAAAAATAACACTTAGTAAAAGAAAGTTACTAAAAAAAATGCTGTGTTTAAAAAAAAACATTTCAGTTTTTTTTAAACCACAGAAAACTTCAATATTATACTTCATTGCTTCTGATTTTCGGAGGATAAAATGGGCATTTACTACCAAGCCTGCAGATTATGGTGGGCAAATAAGGAGGTGTGGATTTAATATGAACTATTTGTCATCCGTGATGCAAGCCCATTCCATTAGCTAAATCATCAAATACAACCAAACATTGGCTGTCATTCGTTTATGTATTCTACAATATTAACATCAAACTACACTTAGATCAAATAGGACTGCAAAACTCCACTATTTCAATTGATTTTCTTTAACTTGTCAACAACAGTCGAAAGTCTTTTGTTGGATGTTTTTTCATCTAGTAGCTCATTTCTTTTTCATGGAAAAAGGCGTTCTTTGTAACACTGAAACACATTTTTTCAGTAATCTACAAGTTTTATGGAATAAAGAGTTGTTATTTTTAATTTTACTTTTTTGCACAAAGGTATTTATTTATTTTTTAAGAGTCAAACTGCTTAAAATAGAAGAGAACTAGGCTATCCAGAAAGGACGATTTAAAGAAGTCCAAGAGCCTGTTATAGTACAAGAAATGGTTATTATGTCGAAAACGTAGGACTAAAACAGCACTTGAAACAAATGATGTCTCTATGTCAAGGGATCCAAATTACTGCAAAGTTATCGTAACTAAGAACATCGCAATTTAGTGCAATTATACAGTATCTTTAGTAGATAATCTCTAATAGATAATCCAAACGCTAACTCAAACTTTTTAAATACTCTAAAAAATCTCTTCCGCGGAGTTAGTTCATGGATAGAAATCAATTTCAGTTCAATAAAAGTGAACGCAAATTATCTCATGAAGCTTTAGTAAGTAAAAGTATCAGAAAGCTTCGAATCGTAAAACAGTAGTTAACCTCATTCACTTGCGAAAATGGAAACATACCAGGACGCTTACTACCTGCTAAGCTCTTGAAAGTTTGCCAAAAATTATGCAAGCTATGAGGGGTATTCCTCATCGTTTCCTGATTAACGTCTCTTAAAATGTTACACATCGCTGCTTAACTTATTCACAATACCTTAATTTCAAACTTTGTCTCATATATTAACGACGAGTATACTTCAATACTTTTGTGAAAATGTATTTGTTAAGCTTCCATTATATTTGAATATTATTGGGTAAGAAGTTAGCAGGGTGAGTTTTGGTAAGTGCATCCACGTGGTAAGTGCGTTCTTTGAGAATTATACGAATACTGACAAGAAAAGACTTCGGGTACCCTGTTAAAACTAGAAGTTGCACAAGGCACCTTTAAGGGAAAACGTTGTAGCACCAGCGGGACCCCCACCACTTGACTACCTATGGCACATTTGAAGGTTCCACGTGCTGCCCTATGGAACCCCATTGGTGCCCATTGGTACCCCAAGGGGTAGAGAGCAGAATGGCAACTATAGGGAGTCATAGGGAGGGGTCATAGGGAGTCAAGTGGCACCCGTCAGGGGTGCTGCTGGTGCTACAACGTTTAACCCTTAAAGGTGCTTTGTGCAACCTGTAGCTTTAACTGTATGTTCGAACATATTAGATACATGTCTAGCGAAACTTCCTATAAGTCGAGATCAGCACCTTCTTTCATGGACCCAGTGATAACTTAACATGTGATGAGCTCGAATGAAAAGATTTGAAACAGTGTTTCCCATCCTTTTTGAGCTCTCATGGCACTCTTGAAGACGCCGACTGCCACACATTGCCCCCCCCCCCCCCCCCCCCATTTTTTCCTCAAAAAAAAAAAACAATAAGTTGGAGCAAGTGAACTTGGATATTACTAAAAATACACTGGCGGAAAAAAAAATCCCAACACCAAGAACAAATTTCTGTAGAGTAATGAAATTCTGGTAATGCAATTGTCTACTTAACATGTTTAATTGATTAAATGTACAAGATCACTGGCTAATTTAAGCTCAAGAAAATGCTGTGCAAATTTGAAATTATGTTAATTTAGTAGAGTGTAACCTACAGAATTTTGAAGGCAAGCCTGCAAGCGTGCATGCATTATGTCATACAGGTGCCGAATGTCGCTTTGTAGCACGGAGATCCATTCTTGTTGCACTTGTTGTGTCAATACTAGGACCGTCATTGCTGACTGTGGATGATGCTCGAGGTACCGTCCAATGATATCCCATACGTTATCAATTGGAGACATACCTGGTGATTTTGCAGGTCATGGTAACATGTTAGCACTCTGTAGAGTACATTGCGTTACAACAGCGATGTGAGGGCGAGCGTTATCCTGTTGAAAAACGCCCCCTTGAATGCTACTGATGAAGGGCTGTACTACTGGTTAAATTACCAGACTGACGACAAATTTTCAGTCAGTGAGTTTAGGATAACCACAAGAATGCCCCTGCTGTCGTAGAAATTTGCTCCAGAGACCATAACTCCAGGTGTGGGTCTCGTGTGTCTAGGCCGTAGACCGCTTGGATGCAGGTGGTCCCCTGGCCTCCTTCTGACCAATATACAGCCACCACTGGCACTACGGCAGAATCTGTTTTCATCAAAAATTACAACAGATCTCCACTCCGACCTCCAGTGAGCTCTGTCGTGGCATCACTTCCGTCGGAAAATGCAATGGTTTGCAGTGAATGGAATACCGGCTGCAGGTTGCCTGGTTCGGAGCTGTCCTTGAAGTAAACAGTTACTTACAGTTCCTTGGGTCACGATAGTACCAACTGCAGCTCGAATTTCAACCGCAGATGCAGTACCATGCGCCACAGCCGTACGCAAGATTCGGCGATCTTCCTTCTCAGTCGTGCCACGTGGCAGCTCGGAACTCGATCTTCTTGAGGTAGTACCATCCCTTGCCCATAGCTTCCAATAATCATGCATGGTGGAAACATTCCCACCCAAGTCTTTCTGCAATATCGCGAAATGAAAATCCACCTTCTCGTAGCCAAATTGTACGACCTCGTTTAAACTTGGTGAGCTGTTGATAATGGCTTTCTTCGTCTTCTTAAAGGCATTCCTATCTAAGATGAACGCAATTTGTCAAATTTCACGGAAAAATAATACACACGAGCTTCACAACACGCTTTTAAAACAAGCCTTATTTGCATGCTCTGAGTGACGCCAGCTGCGCCACACTAATGCGCGGAACTCAAAATTTCAATCGATGTCATCTTTCAGTTGTATAAACACGCCTACCAAATTTCGTTTGTCTAACACAAGTCTTTCTTGGTGTTGGGAATTTTTTTTCCGCCAGTGTATAAGTACCTAACTTTAATTTGAAGTAAAATGTATGCAAGAAAGATTTTATAACTAATTTCTTTTAAACTAAAAGTACTAATAAATAAATAAAATACCTTTCCTTTTTTTATTTCACAAAGCGAAATGATATAATTTTTTTTTGAAGGGTTACATTTAACTAAGCTCATATACGTGCTTTCCAAAAAACGGAAGTACATTTTTCAAGAAATTATTTTCTTTTCTACACTCGAATCTGGTGTAATTAAAATCATTGAAACTAAACATTTGAAGGAAAATAAATTAACAATCAGAAAGTTCTTAAAATTGACAATGAATGACAAATTAAGACTAAGATTCATCCGAGGTGGAAGAAGGAAGCTCTTGAACTTTAATTTGTTTCTTTCTTAACTTGTGATTAATTGTCTGAACTCTGAACAACCGGTTCCGTACATGTTTACAATTTCGGTTTTCGCTACCATTTCATTACTACTGTTTTCTCTTCTAAATACTCATCTCCCCTCTATCGCCCTTTACGAATTTAATACCCCTTTGAGGAATTAAATCGCCCCTTTGGGGGCGATTGCCTCCAGGCTGGGAACCACTGATTTAGAAGGTCGATTTTCTTTTCTTTTGTCGTCAGATAAAACAATTGAAGTCAGCAAATCTAAGTTGTTTCTATTTAGTAAAGATACTAATAAATACATGGTTTATTTTTATTAAACTGTAAACCCGAATTTTTATGACGGGGGGGAAATTTACATGTTTAAAAAATTTTTTAAAAGACCCTTGA
>JAXGGA010014194.1:0-32831 GCA_038373865.1 Uloborus plumipes | reverse complement strand
TTTGTATTTGACAGAAAATTAACGAATCTCAAAAAATAAAGAAAAAATTTAAAAAAATAAAAGTTTAATAAAATAAAATAATATAATGAATATATGAATGAATTAAAACTTTTCAGAGATTCAGATTATTTTTAAGTGAAGACAATAAGCACACCAGCGTTCTTATATCGCCAGTACCAGTTGTGAATTAAATTGCAAACTAAAATACAAAAAAAAGTGCCTGCGAAAAGAATGAAAATGATTTTCGTCAATACTTTGCAAAAGACACTCTAAAACAACATTCAGAAAAAAAAAAAAAAGAACACATGAAATTAATGTGCAATCGAGTATCGTGGGATGTGTTTCGGTGAATAATGCATGAATAGAAAAATCACTTGAAAGAAATAACGCGGTTTTCACTGAAAAAGCAAAGCGAAATCTAGATTGTTATAATGGAACTTGAATGGAAATACACGAAAACCAACCCTAGGAGATCAGCGCCACAAGCGGCGACAACGGTAACTTCGCCTTGTACGAAATTTCCTTTGATCTCCGCCGCGTCAGGCTAGCCGCTTAAGATCGCAGGTAGCCATGGTCCAGCGAGCACTTGACGAATTGCATTGAGCATTTAAATTCAAAAAATGCTTAACATGAACTAAATAAGTACTGCACTGGATATTAGTAGATCCTAATTAGCACTTAAAACGATAAGTACAAGAATTTTATCATAACAATAAATATTTTTCGAAACCTCCGAATATTACAATAAGTGAATCAAATTCTAAAAACCACTTGTATAGTTTTTCGTTGATCTCCAGAAGTATTTAGTTCTTGACAGGAATCAACAAAATGTTCTGGAACTTAGTTAAAATATTACTTGAAACGTGGCGCTGATGCAAACTGAAAATATTTCACCATTTCACTTTGCCCCTCTATTTTACTTTGCTCCTCATTCACCTACTTGTATAGTGTGCACCGATACAAAGATGTTTGGCCTTGAAAGAATTCATTTCAGTGTGGGACTAACGGGGGGGGGGGGAGCGTTCCTGGCGCTGACTGCGTTATTGCTATTTTTTAGGCAAGCTAATATATATTTTAAGTTTTATTTGTTTGTTCATTTTTACTTTCTTCTATATCTATTATATAGAAGAAAGTATTGGTTTCGTGAAAATTTTCGAATGTCGAATTTTGACGGATTTGCACGTTTTGAGGTGCGCTGAGTCCATTTCGACCATTTTTGGAAAATGTCTGTCTGTGTGTGTGTGTGTGTGTGTCTGTCTGTGTGTGAGTCTGTATGTGTGTGACCAGTTTTTGTGGCCGCGCTAGAGAAAAAACTACTGCATGAAATCGAACAAAAATTTTTTCACATATGTACCACCATGTGAACTGGTGCACCTGACTTTGTTTAGCGAATTCCTCCAAGGGGGGTGGAGCAATCGCACGTGTTCTGCGCGTGGGTGATTGCTATAGCTCAGGAAGTAACCGGCGGAATCAAACGAAAATTGGTCCATAGGTAGACCTTACCGAGTACAGGTGCTGATTCAATTTGCGTGTCAATATCTTGAAGGGGGGTGGAGCAATCGCACGTGTTCTGCGTGGGGGTGATTGCTATATCTCAGGAAGTAACAAGCGGAATCAAACGAAAATTGGTCCATAGGTAGACCCTATAGAGTACAGGTGCTGATTCAATTTGTGTGTCAGTATCTTGAAGGGGGTGGAGAAATCGCACGTGTTCTGCCGCGGGGGTGATTGGTATATCTCAGGAAGTAACAGGCGGAATCAAACGAAAATTGGTCCATAGGTAGACCCTATTGAGTATAATCGCTGATTCAATTTGTGTGTCAATATCTCAAAGGGGGGTGGAGCAATTAAAAGTGCTTATTTTATCATTGCACCTACTGTATCTCGAGAAATATTGCTGAGATTTGAATGAAATTTGGAATAACACTAACCCAATAAGAAAGCAAGCATCGATTAAATTTTGGCGCCAATCGCCCCAGGGGGAGGGTGGGGTGATTTTTGCGCTTAGTCAACAATGCGAAAAATCAATTCATTAAAAAATCGCTTTCACGCTATTTAATTATCAAAACAGCTGAAAACTTTCAATGATTTGAAATTTTTAACTGTTGTCAATTTCTTTTTACTAACAAATAAAATGTTTGCAATTAATCTAAACAAGGCTTTTGCAATGATTTCCAATTTCGCTCATTGATTCTGCATTTGCAGGGTTATTACGATAATTGGGAAATTGGAGCTGTTTCCAATTATTCGGGCGAGTCCGTATTTTATTTTGTAACTGGAGTTCATAAGATAGATATAGAAGAAAGTTTCGTGACGGCCACGACAGCTAGTTTATATCATTTTGAGGGAGTCTCGTTTACGGAGGTGCTTGGGGGATGGCGGATGGGCCAAGGGGAAATAATGCCGTCCCCTAAATTGTTACGGAGAGAAGCTTTAAACATTTTCTCTTTCACTTTTCGGGGGTCTCGTGGTTGGGGGGGGGGGGGACATTCGAAGCATAGGGGCAATTCCATGCAAGTGTGGAAAAGCGTTGAAAAAATTAAACTCGAGTTATGTGACTGTTTTGCATATTTTTACTTTCTTCTATATCTAATATATAGAAGAAAGTATTGGTTTCGTGAAAATTTTCGAATGTCGAATTTTGACGGATTTGCACGTTTTGAGGTGCGCTGAGTCCATTTCGACCATTTTTGGAAAATGTCTGTCTGTGTGTGTGTGTGTCTGTGTGTGAGTCTGTATGTGTGTGACCAGTTTTTGTGGCCGCGCTAGAGCAAAAACTACTGAATGAAATCGAACAAAAATTTTTGCACATATGTACCACCATGTGAACTGGTGCACCTGACTTTTTTTAGCGAATTCCTCCAAGGGGGGTGGAGCAATCGCACGTGTTCTGCGCGGGGGTGATTGCTATATCTCAGGAAGTAACCGGCGGAATCAAACGAAAATTGGTCCATAGGTAGACCCTACTGAGTACAGGTGCTGATTCAATTTGTTTGTCAATATCTCGAAGGGGGGTGGAGCAATCGCACGTGTTCTGCACGAGGGTGACTGCTATATCTCAGGAAGTAACCGGCGGAATCAAACGAAAATTGGTCCATAGGTAGACCCTATTGAGTACAGGTGCTGATTCAATTTGTGTGTCAATATCTCAAATGGGGGTGGAGCAATCAAAAGTGCTTATTTTGTCATTGCACCTCCTGTATCTCGGGAAATATTGCTGCGATTTGAATGAAATTTGGAATAACACTAACCCAATATGGAAGCAAGCATCGATTAAATTTTGGCGCCAATCGCCCCAGGGGGAGGGTGGGGTGATTTTTGCGCTTAGTCAGCAATGCGAAAAATTAATTCATTAAGAAATCGCTTTCACGCTATTTAATTATCAAAACAGCTGAAAACTTTCAATGATTTGAAATTTTTAACTGTTGCCAATTTCTTTTTACTAACAAAAAAAATGTTTGCAATTAATCTAAACAAGGCTTTTGCAATGATTACCGATTTCACTCATTGATTCTGCATTTGCAGGATTATTACGATGATTGGGAAATTGGAGCTGTTTCCAATTATTCGGGCGAGTACGTATTTTATTTTGTAACTGGAATTCATATGATAGATATAGAAGAAAGTTTCGTGACGGCCACGACAGCTAGTTTGGTTTAAAAATGTTAGAAGTTTCTTATTTATAACAATTTTTTGTTAGGAATGTAGCTTTTTACTTTCTTCTATATCTATTATATAGAAGAAAGTATTGGTTTCGTGAAAATTTTCGAATGTCGAATTTTGACGGATTTGCACGTTTGAGGTGCGCTGAGTCCATTTCGACCATTTTTGGAAAATGTCTGTCTGTGTGTGTGTGTGTCTGTGTGTGTGTGAGTCTGTATGTGTGTGACCAGTTTTTGTGGCCGCGCTAGAGCAAAAACTACTGCATGAAATCGAACAAAAATTTTTTCACATATGTACCACCATGTGAACTGGTGCACCTGACTTTATTTAGCGTGCATCCTCCAAGGGGGGTGGAGCAATCGCACGTGTTCTGCGCGTGGGTGATTGCTATATCTCAGGAAGTAACCGGCGGAATCAAACGAAAATTGGTCCATAGGTAGACCCTATAGAGTACAGGTGCTGATTCAATTTGCGTGTCAATATCTCGAAGGGGGTGGAGCAATCGCACGTGTTCTGCGCGGGGGTGATTGCTATATCTCAGGAAGTAACAGGCGGAATCAAACGAAAATTGGTCCATAGGTAGACCCTATTGAGTACAATCGCTGATTCAATTTGTGTGTCAATATCTCAAAGGGGGGTGGAGCAATCAAAAGTGCTTATTTTGTCATTGCACCTACTGTATCTCGAGAAATATTGCTGAGATTTGAATGAAATTTGGAATAACACTAACCCAATAAGGAAGCAAGCATCGATTAAATTTTGGCGCCAATCGCCCCAGGGGGAGGGTGGGGTGATTTTTGCGCTTAGTCAACAATGCGAAAAATCAATTCATTAAAAAATCGCTTTCACGCTATTTAATTATCAAAACAGCTGAAAACTTTCAATGATTTGAAATTTTTAACTGTTGCCAATTTCTTTTTACTAACAAATAAAATGTTTGCAATTAATCTAAACAAGGCTTTTGCAATGATTTCCAATTTCGCTCATTGATTCTGCATTTGCAGGGTTATTACGATAATTGGGAAATTGGAGCTGTTTCCAATTATTCGGGCGAGTACGTATTTTATTTTGTAACCGGAATTCATAAGATAGATATAGAAGAAAGTTTCGTGACGGCCACGACAGCTAGTTTATATCATTTTGAGGGAGTCTCGTTTACGGAGGTGCTTGGGGGATGGCGGATGGGCCAAGGGGAAATAATGCCGTCCCCTAAATTGTTACGGAGAGAAGCTTTAAACATTTTCTCTTTCACTTTTCGGGGGTCTCGTGGTTGGGGGGGGGACATTCGAAGCATAGGGGCAATTCCATGCAAGTGTGGAAAAGCGTTGAAAAAATTAAACTCGAGTTATGTAACTGTTTTGCATATTTTTACTTTCTTCTATATCTAATATATAGAAGAAAGTATTGGTTTCGTGAAAATTTTCGAATGTCGAATTTTGACGGATTTGCACGTTTTGAGGTGCGCTGAGTCCATTTCGACCATTTTTGGAAAATGTCTGTCTGTGTGTGTGTGTGTCTGTGTGTGAGTCTGTATGTGTGTGACCAGTTTTTGTGGCCGCGCTAGAGCAAAAACTACTGAATGAAATCGAACAAAAATTTTTGCACATATGTACCACCATGTGAACTGGTGCACCTGACTTTTTTTAGCGAATTCCTCCAAGGGGGGTGGAGCAATCGCACGTGTTCTGCGCGGGGGTGATTGCTATATCTCAGGAAGTAACCGGCGGAATCAAACGAAAATTGGTCCATAGGTAGACCCTACTGAGTACAGGTGCTGATTCAATTTGTTTGTCAATATCTCGAAGGGGGGTGGAGCAATCGCACGTGTTCTGCACGAGGGTGACTGCTATATCTCAGGAAGTAACCGGCGGAATCAAACGAAAATTGGTCCATAGGTAGACCCTATTGAGTACAGGTGCTGATTCAATTTGTGTGTCAATATCTCAAATGGGGGTGGAGCAATCAAAAGTGCTTATTTTGTCATTGCACCTCCTGTATCTCGGGAAATATTGCTGCGATTTGAATGAAATTTGGAATAACACTAACCCAATATGGAAGCAAGCATCGATTAAATTTTGGCGCCAATCGCCCCAGGGGGAGGGTGGGGTGATTTTTGCGCTTAGTCAGCAATGCGAAAAATTAATTCATTAAGAAATCGCTTTCACGCTATTTAATTATCAAAACAGCTGAAAACTTTCAATGATTTGAAATTTTTAACTGTTGCCAATTTCTTTTTACTAACAAAAAAAATGTTTGCAATTAATCTAAACAAGGCTTTTGCAATGATTACCGATTTCACTCATTGATTCTGCATTTGCAGGATTATTACGATGATTGGGAAATTGGAGCTGTTTCCAATTATTCGGGCGAGTACGTATTTTATTTTGTAACTGGAATTCATATGATAGATATAGAAGAAAGTTTCGTGACGGCCACGACAGCTAGTTTGGTTTAAAATGTTAGAAGTTTCTTATTTATAACAATTTTTTTGTTAGGAATGTAGCTTTTTACTTTCTTCTATATCTAATATATAGAAGAAAGTATTGGTTTCGTGAAAATTTTTCGAATGTCGAATTTTGACGGATTTGCACGTTTTGAGGTGCGCTGAGTCCATTTCGACCATTTTTGGAAAATGTCTGTCTGTGTGTGTGTGTGTCTGTGTGTGTGAGTCTGTATGTGTGTGACCAGTTTTTGTGGCCGCGCTAGAGCAAAAACTACTGCATGAAATCGAACAAAAATTTTTTCACATATGTACCACCATGTGAACTGGTGCACCTGACTTTTTTTAGCGAATTCCTCCAAGGGGGGTGGAGCAATCGCACGTGTTCTGCGCGTGGGTGATTGCTATATCTCAGGAAGTAACCGGCGGAATCAAACGAAAATTGGTCCATAGGTAGACCCTACTGAGTACAGGTGCTGATTCAATTTGCGTGTCAATATCTCGAAGGGGGGTGGAGCAATCGCACGTGTTCTGCGCGGGGGTGATTGCTATATCTCAGGAAGTAACAGGCGGAATCAAACGAAAATTGGTCCATAGGTAGACCCTATTGAGTACAAGTCGCTGATTCAATTTGTGTGTCAATATCTCTAAGGGGGGTGGAGCAATCAAAAGTGCTTATTTTGTCATTGCACCTACTGTATCTCGAGAAATATTGCTGCGATTTGAATGAAATTTGGAATAACACTAACCCAATATGGAAGCAAGCATCGATTAAATTTTGGCGCCAATCGCCCCAGGGGGATGGTGGGGTGATTTTTGCGCTTAGTCAGCAATGCGAAAAATTAATTCATTAAGAAATCGCTTTCACGCTATTTAATTATCAAAACAGCTGAAAACTTTCAATGATTTGAAATTTTTAACTGTTGCCAATTTCTTTTTACTAACAAAAAAAAATGTTTGCAATTAATCTAAACAAGGCTTTTGCAATGATTACCGATTTCACTCATTGATTCTGCATTTGCAGGATTATTACGATGATTATGAAATTGGAGCTGTTTCCAATTATTCGGGCGAGTACGTATTTTATTTTGTAACTGGAATTCATATGATAGATATAGAAGAAAGTTTCGTGACGGCCACGACAGCTAGTTTGGTTTAAAAATGTTAGAAGTTTCTTATTTATAACAATTTTTTGTTAGGAATGTAGCTTTTTACTTTCTTCTATATCTATTATATAGAAGAAAGTATTGGTTTCGTGAAAATTTTCGAATGTCGAATTTTGACGGATTTGCACGTTTGAGGTGCGCTGAGTCCATTTCGACCATTTTTGGAAAATGTCTGTCTGTGTGTGTGTGTGTCTGTGTGTGTGTGAGTCTGTATGTGTGTGACCAGTTTTTGTGGCCGCGCTAGAGCAAAAACTACTGCATGAAATCGAACAAAAATTTTTTCACATATGTACCACCATGTGAACTGGTGCACCTGACTTTATTTAGCGTGCACCTCCAAGGGGGGTGGAGCAATCGCACGTGTTCTGCGCGTGGGTGATTGCTATATCTCAGGAAGTAACCGGCGGAATCAAACGAAAATTGGTCCATAGGTAGACCCTATAGAGTACAGGTGCTGATTCAATTTGCGTGTCAATATCTCGAAGGGGGGTGGAGCAATCGCACGTGTTCTGCGCGGGGGTGATTGCTATATCCCAGGAAGTAACAGGCGGAATCAAACGAAAATTGGTCCATAGGTAGACCCTATTGAGTACAATCTCTGATTCAATTTGTGTGTCAATATCTCAAAGGGGGGTGGAGCAATCAAAAGTGCTTATTTTGTCATTGCACCTACTGTATCTCGAGAAATATTGCTGAGATTTGAATGAAATTTGGAATAACACTAACCCAATAAGGAAGCAAGCATCGATTAAATTTTGGCGCCAATCGCCCCAGGGGAGGGTGGGGTGATTTTTGCGCTTAGTCAACAATGCGAAAAATCAATTCATTAAAAAATCGCTTTCACGCTATTTAATTATCAAAACAGCTGAAAACTTTCAATGATTTGAAATTGTTAACTGTTGCCAATTTCTTTTTACTAACAAATAAAATGTTTGCAATTAATCTAAACAAGGCTTTTGCAATGATTTCCAATTTCGCTCATTGATTCTGCATTTGCAGGGTTATTACGATAATTGGGAAATTGGAGCTGTTTCCAATTATTCGGGCGAGTACGTATTTTATTTTGTAACTGGAATTCATAAGATAGATATAGAAGAAAGTTTCGTGACGGCCACGACAGCTAGTTAGTTTTGGCAATACTTTGAAGTTGGTATTACAGTATTTTATTTTCAGTGAAGCAAATGGTCAAACTTTCAACATTGATAAGTTTCAATTTTTTTCCATTAGATAAATGTGACAAAGGAAGATTGTTGTTTATTACACTTTAAATTAATATTGTGAATTGATGAAACAAGTGTTTTCAATTTAATTAAGTGATTTATGTCAATTTCAAAAAGGCTCTGTTCTAAGTAACGTAAGTTACCAAAAACATGTTAAAGTTTTTACAGCAAATAAAGAAAGGGCAATACACTGTTAACTATGTTATATTTTCTATCTTATAGATGTGTACTAAGCAAATAACAGTACATTTCTTTTGAATATTGTTTTTGAATTTTTTGTGCTAAAATCAAAACGTGTAACGTAAGTTACCCACATATGCAGATAACGTAAGTTACCTTAGTAGAACTTCAATACTTGTGTTTCGAAATAAAGTAAATTGTAAATAAAACCTATGTGGTTAATCGAAGTAATTTATTCAATAATTCTTTTAATTGTACTGTAAATACAGTACAATTTACTTAATTTAGATTACTCATATTTCTTAAAATGTCTGTTTGTTAATAAGATTACAATACACCTTTATTATAAATTACATGCTTCTTTTTGGCTGTTAAGATATTAATTCTCTTTAAACAATATCACTGCATTCAGAATATTTAGGGGGATATGTACTATGAATGATTCAAAAATGACTTCTGTTATGATTTAAAGTTATCAAATATGTTTTGGAAAAAACAAATATAAAAATAGTTTATCTTTTTCAATTGAAATATATTTGGTTCTGCATAATGCCACTGAATTCTGCAGAAAAGATGCGCTGTAGAAGGGGTATGAGAAAAGTCATGTGGATATTACAGATTCATAAATAAAAGTCACTCTTGATAGTATTGAAATATGTTAGAAAAAGCAAAATGTATCAAAAATATTTTCTGAAGATCCGCACATTGACAATGACCATTTAAGAACCAGAAATGAACAAAATGTAGGGTTTCGTTTAGTTAGTATTTTAAGGAATACGAAGAAAAAACAGAGATAAAAGCTGGTGACTGGTGTGTGGTGAAGTACGAAAATACATTGTATCCTTGAGTTGTGACGATTATTGAAGAAAACGAGTTTAAAGTAAAAGTAATGGCTGCTGTTGGTACCAATTAGAAATGGCCAGAAACAACAGAGGAAATTTATTATAAGAGAAAACATGATTCGAAAACAGAATTACCTGAACTTGTTAATACCAGCGGCCAGTATGCATTTAAAAGTCTTATGTTTTGTAATATTTTTGATTGATCATTGAGTTTGGCATTAAATTTCTGTAAATTTAACTCATAATTGTTAATTTTCAGTATTTTGATCTAAACTAAGCTGTAATTTTCATTCATTAATTTTTGTAATAAAGATATTCTTGTAAGTGAATTTTGTAACGTAAGTTACTGTAACGTAAGTTACCCAGTTAAAAATTCCCATAAAATTCAATTTTTAAAATAAAATTTTAAATTTACGAAAATTAATTCCTAAATATTATAAGAAACTGATAAATTATACTTCAAACAAGAAAACAGCTGTAATAGAACAGAAATTTGCCTTAGAACCAATTTTCATATTATGCCATTCCCTTTTTGTGTAACGTAAGTTACTGCCTTATTTTTGACTGCTAAATTTTGTAAAATTTAAGTGCATCGAATATTTTTGCATTTTAATTTTGTTTTTGACTGTCAATTTCACTGAATGCTTTTGTACAAGGTTTTTATAACAATATTTGTCTGCACTAAGGAGCTAACTGCATAAGAGTTGGTCGAAATGTAACGTAAGTTACCGTGGAATTGCCCATAGGCGGCTTGTTCAGTCCATAAAGAGGATGACTGCTCTCTCACTTTTAAAAGTAAAGGATTCGTCCTTATTGCCCCCCTCACATTTCAGAGTTAAAAATTAATGATTTTTTTTTATCCTTATTTATTTATTTATTAATTTTCATTATTCTTCAATTTTCGTTTATTTTTTTTATTTAACAAGTTTTATTTCTCTGAATAAAATGTTTTTACAATTTTTTAAATTTAAATTCATAATTCTTTTTAAAAAGTAAAGTTAAAAATATTAAAAACTGTATTAAATTAATATAACTTTTTAAAAATAACTTACTTAAAAAAAAAAAATCATGGGAGTTGAAAGTGCATAAGCCTTGTTTGCTGCTGCACTCACGTATACGTATGGGAAAATAATATTATTTTGTGATGCATTATTAGTTTTTAAAGTATTTTTATTGCGTCCTAAAGTTGTAAAATGCATTTAGCAAAACGCAGAAACAGCTAAGAGGTAGCTGATAACTTCACATCGGATTGAAAATCCTGGAAAAGGTTGTAATAAAAACATAGATATATTTTATTTGCTTTTTCAAAAGTAACTTGTTCATTTTTAGCCTACTTTCCCGTTAAAAATAAAAGAAAGACGAAAAAAGTATTAAAAGTAGCTTAATGCATTGAAAAAATATCGCCAAGTCTAAAAAATATCGCCAAGTTAAAAAAAATATCGCCAAGTCCAAAAAATATCGCCAAGTTAAAAAAATAAAAAATTAAGAAGAATATCGAAAAATTAAAAATTTGAAAGTAGGGTATTGAGATGGGGAATTTGTGTGTCGGTCGGTCGGTCTGTCTGTCCCCCCTTTTGAATGAACATTCCGATTTGGACAAACTTTTTTTTGTTGGAAAGATCTCGGCGAGTACAGCTCATTCCCATGTTTGATTTTTCGATTTGAACAATTTTTGGTTCAAATTTGAACCGTTCAAACAACCTGTCCCGCGATGCTAACTTTTGAATGAACAGTCCGATTTGAACAAACTTTTTTTTGTTCGAAAGATCTTATCAAGGATACTTCATTCCCGTATTTACATTTCCGATTTGAACAATTTTCTGTTCAACATTGAACCGCTCAAGCAACCTTTCCCCACCTAATAACTTCTGAGTGAACCATCCGAATGGAATAAACTTTTTCTTGTTGGAAAGATCTCGGAGAGTACAGCTCATTCCCATATTTGATTTTTCGATTTGAACAATTTTTGGTTCAACTTTGAACCGTTCAAACAACCTGTCCCGCGATGCTAACTTTTGAGTGAAAAGTCCGATTTGAACAAAAATTTTTTTGTTCGAAAGATCTTATCAAGGATATTTCATTCCCATATTTACATTTCCGATCTGAACAAGTTTTCGTTCAACATTGAACCGCTCAAGCAAGCTGTCACCTCTATAGTCTGTGAGCCGAAGGCAGAAAAGATGCTTAGAAACATGGTTTCGTTTGCCAACTTCGGGGACTACAAAATTTGATATTTTTCTGAATCCTTAGAGTCTACAGATGAAAAAAACACAATGTTCCCGAAAAAATATTGTCTCATTAGTTTTTTACTGGCCATTAAAGATAGATGGCAAAATATGCGAAAATGGAATTCTAGGGGGATAATTACGTTAAATATCATATATATGTGTCTGTCTCTGCCTATATATTTATATGTACATATAGATGGATATATAGATACTGTTTGATATTCTTTTCGGCGACCTTCCTCGAATTCGCGCATGCGTCAGGTCTCAACCGATTTTATGAAACAGGGGGTGATTGTGATAAGAGAGATAAGGAATGAGAAGGGATTTTTCTTTGTTTTGGTTTGTTTTGTTTTTCGTTACATTCGTATATTTGAGGTGTTAATTTGTGTTGGTGTTTTTTTTTTCTCTTCCTTATCATTTCTATAAAAATAAAATAATATCGGAGTACGTGGAAATGCTGCTATCGTGCATTTTCTTAATCAAGCTGTCTCCCTTTTTAAAATAGAACCATTCAATGTTGCTTGACAAAAATAGAGAGTTTTTCCGAAATTTCTCGTTTTTTCACAATATACACCTGGAAAATTATTGAAAATTCAACAAATATGTGTAGAAACACTGTTATACGAAGTTTGTTTAGCTTGAATTTTTATTTTAAACCAATTTTTCCCAGCATTTCCGCGATTTTTCGAGAAACCCAAAATTTGCTTCCCCCTCCCTCCCCCCACCTTTAGCTCACCCCCCAGGGTCGGGGACTTTACGTATATTAACTTACTAACTACCCCTAACAATATTCTGTAGTCAAATACTCTCGCATATTCCATGCATTCTATAATGTATTACATTGACTGGATTATATAGTGCCATTAACGAAACAACGAGATTAAGAACAAGCAGAAATGTGGATTGATACATTTTTGTGATTTTCTTAGTAAGGACCCTGCTCCACATTGACGTAAAGCAGAAAAATAAAGCAGAAGCGTAAAATGGAGCAAATAGTGTTCCTATGGAAAGTACCTGGATTTTCGGTTTCTGCCTTCAGTTTCGGTCGCGTTTTACGCTGATGTGGAGCAGGGCCCTAACTGAATCACAAAAGACGTGAAGTAAGTATATTATGACTTATTAATATATTTTGCAACATAAAATCGTATGAAAAAGAAAAACTAGGGTAGAAAACCTGTTTATTGAAATTTTAAATTGCAAATATTTTGTGCAACAGCGCCACCTAGAGACAATTTTTGTTGTAAATGAGCCAACAGGCTAAGGAATATAGTCCCTATTTCAGTTACTAATTAAAACTTAATGAGACAAGGTCTGCTTGGAAACATTGGATTTTTCGATTGAGTACATCACTATTAGTTGAGTTCAAGCAAGTTCCCGTAGTCCCTAAAATTGGTAAACGAACTTGAACGATATCGGTGCTTGGCCCACAGACTATAGGTCCTGTCATGATCTTAATGGTTTCATTTAAAATTTTAAATTACATTTATTAAAGCACATCATACAATATGCATTACTTTTAAAAGCCCAAAGTTGACGGAAAAAGTCACGAATCATATTTGGCGACGATTGACGTCGTTCAAATCTTACTTATTCGTGGTAATAAATCAGTCCCTTATATACAAGGGCGGATCCAGAAATGTTCCAATGGAGGGGCGATTGAGTTTTTTTTTTCTTACTTGCCCATTTTTTTCTCCATGCACCCTTGTTAACACATGTTGGTTACAAATGCTTTGGTCTTCCATTTCGAAAAATTTCCAGATGAGAGCTCCGAATCCTCACCCTTTCTCTTAATATCATCAAAAAGTCCTCAAGGGAGGGGCGATCCCTCAAGGGTCCCTCAAGGGAGGGGCGAACGCCCCCATCGCCCCTCCCTTGTTTATATATCCTATATGTATTTACACAAGCTATTTCAAATTTTTCCAGGGGAGCGGGGGCAAACACTGCATACACAATGTAAATTGCACCAAAAATGACAAAAACCACGCCCGCTTACATGTAAATTGATTTTTCAAAGCCGGGAAGGAGAGGAATTGACTCCCCCCTTCCCCCAAATGACGGGCCTGTGATTTTATAAGTATTGGTTTTCTGAAAAACAGTAATAGTTAATTTATGTTCTAGAAATAAAGCAGCAACAAAAAATGTCTAAACTGGTTCTTATTTAATCTCTATATCTCCTACACTAACTCCTTTCACGATTGCAAGTTATGTAGCAAAAACAATAAACACTCAATTTTATAAGATTTAATTAAAATTTTGAAAAATCAAACGTTATTCAAAATGGGCAAGGTCGTTTTCCCACAAGTTGTAGGCGTGGCTAGAGGCGGGGCTTGCTGACGGGAGATAGTGGGGTAGGAGATCTGCTCTTTGACTACCGTCGTAGGAAAAATTGGAGAATTGGCGAATTATAATATATAGTTGGCGGTGTTTGAAATTTTTAGTAAAAGGGTTACTTTTCATGGGGTAACCTCATGGCCGGCCACCTTCGACCTTCGACCTTTCACTTAGGCTTCCCTAGGTTGCATCTGATTTTTTTCCTACGCATTCGTTATATTATTTCAACGATTAAAATGGCACAACAGTTGATATTTTCCAAATCAAAACGTGGGGGTGAAATGGTTCGTCACCGAGATTTCTTATATAATTTTCAGAGAACCAACGTAGAAGGCAAAAGCACATGGTTTTGTGTCCGCAGGAAATCCGAAGTTTGCGCTGGAAAATTGGTTTTGTCGCGCGACAGGCAGAATGTCCTGCAGAGCGTCGGACACAATCATGCGGATGACACTAAGAGGATCAATAAAGTGATCTTCTTAGATGATGTCAAGCAGGAGGTCTCGAAACAAAAGCTTGTTCCAGTGCCAACAATCTTTCGGTAAGTGGAACCAAAATTAACAACATATTTTAATTTTAACAGCTGATAGTCATTTGTTAACAAATAATTATTGCTTTTTCTCTCTCTCTGTTATATTATTATTTTATTCATTAAAGTTTAGATTATTTTATAAATTAAAGTTGAGATTATTTTATTTATTAAAGTTATTTTTATTTATTAAACTAAAGATATGTTTTGGTAAAAAATAGCTTAACTTCAGATTGAAAACTAATGAAATACTGTCACACATTTCTTTTTAATTTTGAGAAATTTCGTTTTTAGCAAAAACTGACAGTATTATTCCAAAATGTGGGACTTCAAAAAATATTGGGAAAACCTTTCATTGGAAAAAAGTGCTTTTGGATTTCATTATAAAAAGATAGCAATTTGAATTGACTAAAGAAATGAAAATTTCAGATAGTTTCCTTGAACTCGATGAGTTTAATTAAGATGTACCATTTTCTTCCCAGATTAAAAAATTGAAGCCACAAGTAATTATGCTGAGAATATGGTATGTTGCTTACTAACAAGTTCAGAGACTGAGTAAGACATATGAGTCTCAATTTGTAATGCAAGTGGTTGAGGTGCACAGATGAGATTAAAAGGCTCTGTGAATGTTCAATCTGATCTACCTCTAAGTTTTAATATATTTCGCTGAAACTTCTCCCACATCATTTCCTCCATAAAAGGAACCTTTCTAGAGGGTGAGAAACATACAAACATGTGAGACCACACATACTAGTTAAGAATTTTATTTTTTAAGCTTCACTTTGTGATTTTCTATATATATAAAAGAAAGTCGTGTTAGTTACACTATTTATAACTCAAGAACGGCAGTATCAATACGGCTAAAAATTGGTGGGTGGGTAGCTTAGAGCCAGGAGACGGACATAGGCTATAATTTATGTGTGTCAGTTACATAAATAGAAAAAATGTCTTATTGACTAAGCATTTTTACTAAGCCTTTTTTGACACCTCCATGGCTGAGCGACATAAAGCACACGTTCTGGCAGCTTCCGGAGCGCAGTAAACAGGTTGTAAGTTAGCGGTGCGTTGAGTGTTATTTAACTTTTTTGTGATGTAAATTGTAAACAAACGTGTTACTTCCATTGAAATTTATATGTGATAAGCTGTCAGAAACGATTGCCACTTACCAGTTTTACGTCTCTGAGGCTGACAGGTGGAAAGCGCTTGGTGGGATAGCTCCTGGACTGCAGTTAGAGAGGTTGTTCTTCTTACTATTATATATACAAAAATTTGTTTGGATGGATTTATGTATGGAGCAGTCAGTTAATAAGCAGTCCGAAAAAAATATCTTTTTAACTAAGCCTTTTTTGAGCCTCTGTCGCCGCGGGACATAAAGCACATGCTCTGACAGCTTCTGGAGAGCAATAAAATAGGTTGTGAGTTGCCTATGTATTAAGTGTTATTTGGGGTCTCAGTGGCCGAGCGGTCTAAGGCGTGTATAGCCGAAAACTGAGACGGTGGGTTCGACTCCCACCCTCGCTTCGGATGTATTTTTTTTCCTTTGTGATGTAACTCTTTCATACAATGTCTGTACAAGATATATGTAATAAAATTCATATGTAACAGAGGCAAAGCACTAGATTGTAGTCCTCATCAAAAACCTGGGCATATAGCTTCAAACAAACGAATGAAGTGTTATTTGACTTTTTTGTGATGTAAATCTATATATATACAAGTACCTGTCGATGAATCGAGCGGATTGATATCATTTCCAAATAATTTCTGTAATTTTGTCTCATCAAAAGATGAACTTATCAACAATGTATTCCCAAACATTATTTCTAACTACAAAAATAATGAATGGTTGAGTGAGCGAGCAATTTTAGCGGCTAAGAATAAAGATGTAGATAACCTGAACTACATAATTCAAAATAAGATCATTGGAACAATACATTCATTCTAATCTATTGACTGCGTCACAAATGAAAATGAAGCCACCAACTATCCTATTGAATTTTTGAACGCCTTGGATGTGCCTGGATTACCATCGCACAATTTACGCCTAAAGGTTGGCTCCGGATTAATCATGCTTCAAAACATACACCAACTAAAACTGCGTGGGCATGTGGACCTAGAGTAGAGTACTCTCCTCGTAAGCACATGGTCACTGGTTCGAATCCCGCAATGCCCATGGATGTCATTTCATCCTTTCTGTGCCTTAAATCTGTCCTGTGTTTGTCAGGAGGCAAAGCGCATAGTACGCAGTCCTCATGTATGTCGAAGCTGATGGCTTCTTAAAAAAAAAAAAAAACTGTGCAACGGTACGCGTTAGGTGGTTTGAAAATGGATGAAAAATAATTTACGCGACGATACTGAAAGGAAAATTCAATGGTGAGAAAGTTCTCATTCCGAGGATCCCAATGATCCCAACCGATATGCCGTTTGAATTTAAAAGACTTCAATTTCCGATCTGTCTTGTATTTGTCATGAGCACCAACAAATCACAAGGCCAATCCTTAAACGTTTGTGGTTTGAATCTAGAATATCACTGTTATTCCCGTTGTTAATTATATGTTCACGGGTCGGAAGACCATCTGCGTTGTTTGCTTTTGCGCCTGATAATAAAACAAAAAAAGTTGTGTATCACACAAGGTACTTAAGTGAAGAGCAACCTATGTACTAAAATCATGGGCGTCGCTGCCTGCTGAAGATTGGGGGGGACTTCGGAAAAAAAGAAATGCTAGGAAAAATTCATGTTTTTTTAAACATGTTTAGCCTTTGTAAAGACCAATGAACATTGCAATTTTCAAATAAGGACCACAAGGAGTCATATTCTGACCTGCAGCGGGGGGAATTGCCAACCCCCCCTCATTAATTTTAAACGCACCTTAAACACAGAGGAAAAGAATGGAGTCAGCTTCTTTAAAAGAGGGAAGTCATAACTATAGATCAGAGAGTTCCTAATCGTAAATATATTATTTACCCAGAAATAAGAGGGTACGGGGGTTTCTCCTCCAAAAGTTTTTTCGAATTTGTGGTCTTAAAAATGCATTTTAGACGATATTTGGTAATGTTATGGGAGAAAAGGTTCGAGGGCGCTCTTACATTTTTCGATATCGAAACGCTAAAAACTCCCTTATTATCTCCAATTGTACTATATGGAAAGGGGGGATCGGGGATTTTTTAGAAATTGTATTGCTAAAAACGCAATTTTAGATTATATTTGCTAATAATACGCAGATTAGATATTCAAGCTCCCTCTTTTCGGAAAATTATTTAAATTACAGTCTTAAAATGCATTCTAAACAATTTTTGGCAATGGTAGAAGTGGAAGCGCTTCCCTGAATATTTTTGGAAATTGAAATTTTAGAAACAAAATTACAGATCATATCTGATTGTTTTAAGAAAAGAGAAATGCGGGGGTTCTCCCCCGAATCTTTTTTTGATATTGTAACTGTAAAAACGCAGTTTTAGACGATCTGCATTGATGTTAGGGGAGGGGAGATTTCGGGCCCACCCCGGAACTTTTTCAAAATTGATGGGTCATCTTTGGTAATTTTAAGAGGACAGCCAAATATTCGAAAAATGTGATTTTAGTTGACTTTCAATCATATTAGGATAGGAATTTTCGGAAACCAAAGTTTAAGCCCTTAAAAACGAAATATAGGACGATCTTAAATGTTATTGACAAGACAGAGAGGGAAACGAAGACGCCTCCCTTTTTAATGAGAGATATGTTTATTCAAGCTGAAGTGGCAAAAGAATTAAAAAAAAAAAAAAAAAGTTGTACTCCCACATTTCACATTTATGCTCACGTTACAGTATTCAAAATTCATGCATTTGATCAATAAAAATGCAAAAACTTAATTTGAGGAAAAATTCATGTTTTTCATCCTGCATTTATTGCGTCATAATTTTTACTTTTGATAAAAACAAATAATTAAAAACGATTAAATATAAATTTTCAGGGGGAAGACTGTCAAAAAAGTTATGACTTTTTAATATACAGTGTAATTCACCAATAAAAAAATTCCCTTTTTAATTATTTATCTGGCATTTTGATCTTTAACAATGTGTGAGAAATCTTTCTAATATTTTTTCTTTTAATTTAATTAATTTTTATTATTACTTCTTACCCTCACCTCCAAGCAAGCATTTGTTTTGCTTCAATTGTGTCTATGCTAAGAACGATGCTTTCATCTAATTTTGAAAGTTCCATTTTGAAATTTATATTTCTCAACTAAAAATTAGGATTGAAAAATTTTCAATTTAAAATAATTTGTATGGAAGATAAATAACTTGTTTTTTTTTTAATGATAATTCAGTTCTTTTTTAAGATTTTCATGGAAATGCAGCGATAAACTTTCAAAAAAGAATTTAGTTATCAAAATAATACTCATAACTAAACAAGCCTTATTATTTCATCACTTAAAAGAAAAAACAATATTTTCCACGAAAATTATTTCTTAGTTATTTGAAGATATAATTCGAATTTGGAAAAAAAAAATATTTCGTTTATCAACATTACTATTATTGAACGTTTTCTTTACAACTCAAATTTCATAAAAATGTCTATCGATTAGTAACTACAAAAATAGGAAAATACTAAGCTAACACGAAAATACAGGTAATTTTCTCTTATTGTGTATTATTTAACTTGCTCAAAAATTTAAATTACTTAAATCAGAAATAAGCATCTTAATACTAATTAGTATACGCTCAATGAAAATTTTCTAATCAAATATCTTGTAATGTTCGTAGTAAATAAATACGAAAAAGCATTTCAGCTAAAAATCAGTTTAAGTAAAATATTTATAGTAGTATGATTAAGGGGCACGCAGGGACGGTTACAAACGTGGGACAATGGAGGCGATCGCCCCTTCCTTTGAGGACCTCTCCACCGGTAGTTCTTCGATATTGAAACTCTTTAGACAATTTTTAAATGTTGGAGGAAGGAGGTGTGGGGCTTTCCCCCGGACATATTTCGAAATTCAAGTCCGAAACTTTTGTGATTAATATTTGCGAACCAGTATACATAATAAAAAGTAAGTTATAAAAACCAATTGCCCTTCCCTTAAAAAATTCTTAGATTTGCTCTTGAGGGCACATTAGTAATTTCCTTCAAAGCATTAAGCAATTCGTGATACTGAATGTCTTAAAAAAAGTTCCGTGTGCTCACTCTTACCGGTAAAGGTATATGGAGTTAACAGGAAATTTTGTTATATCTTTTTTATGTTATAACAAAAACAATAAAATGAGTAAAACTTACATGATTTATTTCCTCCAAATATACTCTTTACTGGATAGGACATGCTGTACTGAACCGATGGACAGCTCTGTGCTTTATGAAAGGAGTCGCTTTCAATAAGTCGAAGAAAGATCCTTCTCTAACTGTTTTCCCCCCAAAAAAACTTCTTGCTCACATCATGTGGCAAAACAGGTGGACACATTAGTGCCCCCTCTTAAGTATTTAAAGCCACTTCCTCTCTGGGAGTACTCTACGGGTGGTCAGAGAGATATTTTTTAGTGTCCATTGGATGCAGCTGGAAGAGGGATGGGTGCCGTTATCAGAGACAGGATCATGAGAACAATTTGAGATGGGGTAAAGTGTACAAAAGAAAATTTATTTCTTGGATAACAGGGTGTCACGTTCCCTGCTTTTAATGGCAGGTTCTCGATGGGCGAATTCTGATGTAATTCCTTTCTACAAAAAAAAAAAAAAAAGATATTCATACTTTGCTAATGCTGTAACGTATCTCCCGTTCGATGGCATTGTAATATATTTAATGAAAATATTAGGGAGGGGGGGGAACTTTGTACTATTTTGAAATATCGGGAAGGGGGAAGCAGACCCCGAAGGAAGGAAGATTTTCCCCGTACCACGACACCAGTAAGGTGGGAGGAAGGAAGGTGGGGGAACGTTTGCTGCTGAACTCAACCCCCTGCGTCCCCGTCCCCCCAACATGGACTTGACCACATCTTCGAGAGAACAGATTCGACCTCAATTCTAAAAGCCCTTCAAGGAAAACACAAGAAACCCCCTCTAAGATTTATTTATTACTTCTCCTGTCCCTGTCGGAGCGGGGAGTGAGGGGGTGGGGTAGGAAAAGGGAAAGTCTCTATTATTAAGTGGAGGAATTGGATCTTTCTACGTAGTGATGGGTTTTGTAGTAGAAGAATTATTACTCCAATTAACGATGCTAAAAGTACCAAAAGCCCGAGACAGCTGCATGGGAAAATAACTGAGACGGTCTTTCAAGTAGATACGGAAGTTTTCGTTATTTTAGTTTAGATTGGAGTTCTAATTTAATTTTGATTTAGAAATGAAAGTCCCGATTTTTTATTTCAAAATTATTATTTTAAAATATTGAGGGGCTCTTCTGATGATTTCAAAATATTGGGGGGGACATGTCCCCCTCGTCCCCCCCGCCAACGACGCCCGTGACTAAAATACACAACCAATAACGAATGATTAATGTAGGTAGTTAATTTTTTTTGTATTTTTTAATTAAAAAAATTAATTAATTCAAAAATTTGCTTATTTATTGCCTTTAAGGCGGAACAGAGTTCGCCGGGTTAGGTAGTTCTATGTAAAAAATCTTTAAGAATAGTCTAACTCCTAGCTAAAGTTATTACATGTCTAGTTTGTGAATACTTTCTCTTCAAAGTATAGATGCATTTTATTTATTTTCTAGGAACAAACTGTCTAAGGCAGCAACAAGTGTGCAGGCTGCTGCATCTCTGCCTGCTTACAGTTCGGTCAAGACTGGCCTGTACACTGTGCGGAATGCAACCAGACCTCCGCTACCTACAGATGCAGGTAGTTTGACGCTGACCGATGATTGGAAAAAAACTGAAGATGGTAGAGAATTCTTGCTGGTGGATGATGGAGCAAATGCAGAACGTGTACTGGTAAAATAAATTGCTTAGTTTTTATTTGATAGTTAAATAACTAGTCACAACTGCACATAAACAAAATATTACTGAAGAAAATAAAATATGGGGTGCACTTGATAATTTTTTTTTCACTTAAATAAAAGAAATTTAATTTTTTACTTCAAGTTTGAAATTAATGGGTATCTTCTATTTATTTATTTTGAAATATTTTTTAAACAAAACACATTAAAGTTATTATTGTAACTACAATAGACCACTAAAAATATGCATACTTTGTTTTATATTTATTATTGAGGTGGTTTTAGAAGAAAATTTTTAATGAATTTTTTTCCAACTTTTGTAGTAACCTTGCAATTGGAACATTTTCTCCAAAATTTTATTTTTTCTATCTATTTATGTAGCCATGTGATAATAAGTCACACGGCTACCATGATGTTTGGTATTTCAGAAACAATAATAGATTGGTAATGTCGCTGGATATAACGACTGTATCCGTCCTACAGAAAACGGTCTTTATAACGAGTGGTCGCTCTAAGAGGTAGAACATAGAGTATATTGGAATACAGGTAGGGGATTTCTCACCAGTCGTTATATTAGGATGGTCTTTTAAACGAGTGGTCGTTATAACGAGCGTCGACTGTATAGATATATTTAATACTGTAGCATGAAGGCTGATAATCAAATGATAGGAAGGAATATAGTCAACATTTGTTAAGTGATGATAGCTCTAAGAAATAAAAAATAAGCCAAACTGAAGGAAAATAATAGCTAGTAGCAAAATAGACAACTGAACTGAACCTATCTTAATTATTTTGCAAGTAACCATTTTAAAATATATACCTTAATAGTTGTCATGTCTGATTGATATAAATTGAATTTTAAAGGAAGTATGACAATTTTGCTCACAGATTTTTCCATTTGAATGTTCATGTTCCATACAATACAACTATCTTTATTTATTCATTTACTTTTAATTTTAGGTGTTTTGTTCTGAGAATAATCTCGTGAAGCTTTGCGATAGCGAGACTGTTTTTATGGACGGGACATTCAAAATTGTCCCTCGCATATTTAAACAGATATATTCCATTCACGGAGAATACAAGGGCAAATTTTTCCCCTTGTGTTACTGCCTGCTCCAGGACAAGTTGCAAGTGACTTATCAAAGACTCTTTCAACTTATTCAACAGAAGGCCCAGTTGAAGAACATGCGCTTCAGTCCTAGGTGCATTCTTATCGATTTTGAAACAGGATGTGCCCAGGCTTTAGCAGTTGCATTCCCCCAATCTGACGTTAAGGGGTGCTTTTTCCACTTTACGCAAAGTATTTGGAGGAAGGTACTACTATTTATTCTTTCTATTATTTCTTATATGAAGTAGAATGTAACATAAAACTTGAAATTAAAAAATAATTTTTAAATATTAATTTAAGTTTTGCATAGCATTACTTTTAACGCATTAAATAAGTAAATATCTTAGGATCAGTAATGAGTTTAAAATAATTATTTTAATTCTTTTGTCTAGGTTCAAAAATTAGGCCTATCTGCTGAATACCGTAGTAATGATGATGTGTACCGCTGGGTACGTAAATTGGGAGTTCTGCCATTGGTTCGGCCATCAGAAATGCAAGCTGCGTTAGTTATCATACGGGCAGATATGCCCACGACCGGAAGGGAACCAGAACTGCTCCAGTATTTGGAGCAAACCTGGCTTCAGCCACAAGGCGTAGGCGTATTTTCCATGTAAGTTTCATTTCCTTGTTCATAGCATTGAGTTTTTTTTTTTTTTTGTTTTTTTTTAGCTTGAAGCAATATTAAGTATTAGAATTCTACATTTGCTGCTCAATATTGTCAATGCACAAAAAAAACCTACCTTTTAATTTCCATTAAAATTGTTCACATTTTGCTTTTTTTCCTTCTATTACATTTGTACACTGTTTGCATTTAGTTCATTATGCTCTGTGGTGATCCCTACAAATAGTTTATGTGTCTAGATGTCAGTATGGTATTTTATCAATAATTTTGATTGGAAATCAAATTTAAATGCACTTTAAAGATTTTTCTTCAATCAACGCATATTCGTTAAGACTTCTTTCTTGCGTTTATTGAAAGTAATACTAGTACTTCAAGCGCTCCAAAAATTTATACTTAATTCGTTAAAAAATAATAAAATTAACTTAAGCCACTTAAATTCATTATGACTTTAATACAGTAAAAAGAAAACAAAAATTTACTATTTCAGAAGCAGTTCTTTGAGGAAGTTAACAATAAAACTAGCTTTCTTTGAGAATTATTGTACTGCCTTAGTGATATTTTTTCTTCTATAAAGATAAGTTTTGCATCAATGCACATTACTTTATTCAGATATCTTTTACAGGGAAGTGTGGAATCATTTCTACAATGCTGGGCACAGGACCAACAACCTTGTAGAGTCCTGGCATTCGAAGCTAAATAAACAGGCGACATCCTCCCATATCAATATTTTTGCCTTGATTGATCTTCTAAGGAAAGACGAGGCCGCGAACATAGCGGAAATGCGGATGCTCTGCGCAGGCACTATGAAGCCAGCACCCAAACGCCCAAAATACCGGCAGATTGATGAGGGGATAGAAAGATTGAAGATCGCCTTCATTAATCAAGACATCACCTTGCGCCAATATATGGAAAGGGTCGCTTATTTAATCCCCATGGATTAATCAGTTTTTGGAATGTTTATATGATTTTTTTAACTTTTTCAATGTGTTAATTTTAGTGTGTAGTGGGGTGGAGCTTAAAATATGACATTTTTAGTTTTTATGGTCTCGCCCTCCAGAATAGTTCTTTTTATGGAGAAAATTATGTGGGAGAAGTTTTAGCAAAACATATTAAAATTTAGAGGTAGCTCAATGAGCTTGAAGTTTAACATTGTACTTAAATAGCAAAAAACTGAATAAACAAATTTTAACACTATTTTACCTTAAGCTGCCCCAAAAGACACATATAGACTAAGTAAGAACTAAATTAACATGTAATTGATAATATAAAAGTAATGAAATATAAAATATTGTAAGCTATAGGTGCACAGACGGGAATATGTTAATTAGTGAAAAGAGCTCTTTGGGGACTATCTAAATATTCTCGCCTGTGCAGCTGTAGCTAAACAATGTTTTATACTTCATTACTTTTATACCAATTACATGTTAATTTAATATTTACTTAGTTTACATGTGTCTTTTGGGGCAACTTAAGGTAAAATGGTGTTAAAATTTTTTGTTCTTCAGTTTTCGACTACTTAAGTACAATGTTAAACTTCAAGCTCATTGAGCTACCTCTAAATTTTAATATATTTTGCTTAAACTTCTCATGCATCATTTTCTCCATAAAAGGATCTGTTCTAGAGTATAACTAGACTATACTAGTAGACTATAATAATTAAAATTTTCATGTTTTAAGCACCACCCTAATATGTAGCTGCATTGATATTTTAAATAATTATTTCATCTATGATTTTTTCTTTTTTTCGAGTGGGAAGATTTTATATATTTTCTCATTCCTCCAATATTTTGAAGAGCAAGCTGCTCAACTTTTTCAAATACCAGGGCAGTTTTGGAAATGTTTTAATGTTTATTGTTTACTTTTTCAATGTGCCAATTTTAATGTGTAACTGCATTGATATTTTAAATAATTGTTTCATCTATGTTTTTTTTTTTTTTTCCGAGTGGGAAGATTTTATATATATTTTCTCATCCCTCCAATATTTTGAAAAGCAAGCTGCTCAACTTTTTCAAATACCAGGGCAGTTTTGGAAATGTTTTAATGTTTCTTTTTTACTTTTTCAATGTTAATTTTAATGTGTTACTGCATTGATATTTTAAATAATTGTTTCATCTATGTTTTTTTTTGAGTGGGAAGATTTTGAATATTTTCCCGTCCCTCCAATATTTTGAAGAGCAAGCTGCTCAACTTTTTCAAATACCAGGGCAGTTTTGGAAATGTTTTAATGTTTATTGTTTACTTTTTCAATGTGCCAATTTTAATGTGTAACTGCATTGATATTTTAAATAATTGTTTCATCTATGTTTTTTTTTTTTTTTTTTTCGAGTGGGAAGATTTTATATATATTTTCTCATCCCTCCAATATTTTGAAAAGCAAGCTGCTCAACTTTTTCAAATACCAGGGCATTTTTGGAAATGTTTTAATGTTTCTTTTTTACTTTTTCAATGTGTTAATTTTAATGTGTTACTGCATTGATATTTTAAATAATTATTTCATCTATCATTTTTTCTCTTTTTCGAGTGGGAAGATTTTAAATATTTTTTCGTCACTCTAATATTTTGAAGAACAAGCTGCTCAACTTTTTCAAATACCACGGCAGTTTTGGAAATGTTTTAATGTTTCTTTTTTAATTTTTCAATGTGTTAATTTTAATGTGTTACTGCATTGATATTTTAAATAATTGTTTCATCTATGTTTTTTTTTTTTTTTTGAGTGGGAAGATTTTGAATATTTTCCCGTCCCTCCAACATTTTGAAGAGCAAGCTGCTCAACTTTTTCAAATACCAGGGCAGTTTTAGAAATGTTTTAATGTTTATTGTTTACTTTTTCAATGTGCTAATTTTAATGTGTAACTGCATTGATATTTTAAATAATTGTTTCATCTATGATTTTTTTTTTTTCGAGTGTGAAGATTTTGAATATTTTCTTGTCCCTCCAATACTTTAAAGAGCAAGTTGCTGGACTTTCTAAAAGACTATAGCAGTACGATTATTGGTCATTTTATGTTTTGCAAACATTGGTTACTGCATCTCCCTAATTAATGAAGTTTAAGGTGTCATCTGACAGTATCAGAATAATTAACTTACCTTTATTTTGACATACAGGTTGGAAAGAGCGATCCTGTTATGTGTTTAATCAGTTTCGTATATTTTTTGAAATGTTCAATTATTTTTCTTTTTTTACGGTTCACAAACATTGATTACCGCATCTGCCTAATTAACGAAGTTTAAGTTGTCAGGTGACAACAACCATCAAATACCCCAATTCTACCTATTTCTTGGTTTGTCGCTTAAAATACCGAGAGACCAAGACTTCGGTTGTAATACCACAGAAAACACAACGTCTAAAATATAATGACGGAAAGCACAATATAAAAGTTGCTTCCCTAGTTTTTTTTTTCTTAAGTTCAAACATGCTCCAACTTTAGTACCGGCACTGCATGTCGTATCGAAACACATACCACGTACGAGCTCAGTAAATTCCCATTTATCTAACCGGTTATTTAATATTTTAACATTATGAACTACAGTAAAACCTCAACTTACATAAACTTGCAGTTTCCTAATCTTGTCAACTAATCCTTTGTATGAGCACTACAAAATTGGATCAGTGCCACAGCCTCATGAAATTGACAATATGGTTGAAGAAGTTATTGATCTTGCTAGACAAATAAATTACTAAGTTGATAGTGATAATGGTCAAAACTGTTGCATTTCCTTTATTTACTCAATGAGGAGATGATATTTAGCAGCTGAAACAAAGTTTAGCTAATACCCCATGAGAGTATCATGAATCTTCCAAATGTTTGACAAAGTAACCAAGGTGTTTAAACCTATTCGCAGATCGCAGAAAACTATTTGCCGTCACCCAGTACAAACTGGGCTTAGCAACTGATTGTGTATCGCGTCACCAAATTGAATGTGTCTTCTCACCTCAGAATGAGTCCTCAGTCCCTATTACAAATCTAAGCTTCTCTGCCATCAACTTGATCATGAAAACAGAAGTGAAAACAACATTTGTTTCTGCCCAACTCTGCACATTAAAGTTACAATGCCAAGCAAGTCAAAAAAGACATCATCGTAACTAAGACAAAATTACTCATCATACCGAACAGCCATGAACTAGCAGGACTTCGACCCTAGGATGCAGACATGTGACCCAAATAGGATGAAAAATACCGAAATTGCAACGCTGTGTGAACAAACATAGCATTATTAGAATATTGTACGGCACCTTAAAGTTCATTCATGAGTTTTTCTCTTTATACAGCTATTAATTTTTAATTGAATGCATCAAATTAATTGGTAGATGTTAAAATTTAGCCTGCAGTGCGCCTTCTTTTTTTCTGCATTCAGTATTTTGCAATATCAAAAAATACTGAAAAATCACACGTCTGAGGATGGTTGTCAAACTCAATAATCGGCACAGATCCACACCAACTAATTTCAAGAACTTAATACTGTGTGAAGTATTAACTAAGTTAAAGCAATTCCACTCCTCTGATAGTTTAGATGAGGCCTGTTCATGATAGGTGGTTGTCTAAGGTCACCCTCAACAAATGAAAACCAGACAAGTTATCAACTTTATCAGAAATCAGAAAAGGGCATTTAAGACCAAGAATCATAGAGAAAAATCTTGAAGTGAGGATGGAAAAAGCATATAAGAGCTAACAAAGGCACAGATAAACTGAAAGAAAAAGAAGATCCTGATCATCCTCTCTTTACAGATGCAGCGCACACTATAAAAAAAATGTTGCACTGCAAGACCCTATCTTCCAGCTCAAATCTAAAAAGTTCCAAATCAAAGGTAAACTGAGAGCCTGCATTACAGGTGAAGCTCTGCAGATGCACTTCAACTTCCTGTTGTAGGAAATAACTAAGTTGAAGCTACCCTACTCATTGGATCATAAGCACAAGGACTGTTCACCAAAGGTAGTAATCAATGGTCTTCCAACCAACTTTACATGTGAGGAGTGGCGAACAAACGCAAAGAGTGAGACTTCATACCCCAAAAGATCATTTAACTGACCAAAGGAAGACAGAAGGCTATGGATGTTTATATACATCTTACGGCATACAACTGAGGCCTACCCTGAGTGATTCAAGTGTGCAGGAGCACATAACAGCTGGAATTGCCCTAAACTAAAATAGTGTCTCGTATGTAATCATGAGTATCAAGGTACAGCAGCAAGTGTCTCCTTCTCCAAAACCGCTCCTGCTCACATTTCTCTCAAGACTGCGGCTGTTTGTATTTACTCATATTTCAACATGAATCTCTTTACAACGGGTACCGCTGCAAAATCAAATTCGAGAGATAAAAACATGCTTGACGAACTTTTTTTCCACAACTATAACTACTTCACCCAGAGAACTTTTCAAGAAATCTAAGTAGCCTAAAACTCGAAATCGATATGTCTTATCATCGCCGACTAAGAAAAATCCAAACAAACATGAAATGCAACTTATATTAATAAAAGACAAGCCATTAAAGTGAAAAACTACATCAAGAAGAATATCATATGCGTCCATTGTACAAAATCAAGGAATTGAAAGAGAGCCCACAGAAGTTTTATGAAAAAAATGAAGAAAGAATAAGCCCCCTCCTATGCTGCAGCAGCCAAGCATCGTCAACAACAGATGATCAGTGTTATTGGAGTCCAGTACCTGACCTTTCTAAAAGATCTCAAGGACCAGTTCAAAGGTGACATTCCAGCATGCACTGACGGAAGGAAAACCTATCTAAATTGTCACTTGGGGGTCTCCTCCCCACCTTTACTTGTGATGAAGTGATGACCTAACTTAAAGAGCAAAAATTCTCTCCTGAGATAATTATCCAGCTGTCGAAGAGAAAGGAGAATGTATTCAAACCCCTCCCGCTATTTCTGGTGCTACTACTGAAGACCCCTGCCATTCAAGGAATTTCACATAAAGACTCTTTCCTCTATGGAATTCATGTGGAGCCCGGCCAAGAATTGACAGCAATCAGCAATGCTACAATTGTCACTCAGTATTTAACTGTTGCCTGACCCCGTATGTTTCAAGCGTGCGAGAGCATATGACTGTCCGGAGTGCTCCAAGTCAAGACACAAAAAGCCCACTTGCGCCAACTGCTTAGAAGACCACCTTGCATTAAGCCAGAATTACCCCAGATGCTCAAAGCCCTGCCAATACCTCGGAACAAACCAGAAACAACAGAGGGTACCCCGACCTAGCATTCACTGCGCTAGAGCGCAGAGCTCAGGAGTAGTTGGGCTTAAAGTCTTCTCATTTTGAGTGAAAAATCAGAGAACCAGAGAAGAGAGAATAGATTATGAGGACACAGCTGCTCAGATAGATAGAGAGACAGAGAGAGAGCGATGAGAAAGGATAGCAGGAAGGATAAATCCAACGCGATGAGGAAAAAGCCGAGGCGAAATCCGTTCGTGGATAACGAAAGCGATACGGCGGCACACAGGAATGCTTATGCGGGCGGGGGTCTCCCTGCCGAAGAAGGCCTAACGCACGGTCGCTGCACTTCCACACCGGCAGAGGGAATGATATTCAGCGATGCCGTAAATTACAGCATGACCACCCAAAGCTCAGAAATTTCGGACATTGAAATTGATAATACAGAACACCAATCTCTCGCAGAATATTTGAAGTCAAAAAATCTTGATCTCAAGATCCTTCACCTAGCCATAAGCAATGAAGAACAGGATAGTAAATGGCTACTTGAAATCGACACACAGTTAGAAGCAGTAACCGAATGGTATTATGCGAACCACACAGGAAAGCACGTGCTGAATGCTGATTTAAAAAGGATAAAGAACATAACATTCTTGCGCACCTATTGCAACTACCAGTACGAAGCTAATAGACGAAACGCGAAGGAAAAGGAATACGAAGCTGAAATCCTATTACTACAAGAAGAGGTAAACAAGCTCCGTTCCCTAATCTCAGCGGGGAAAATGACGACGACACATAGAGCTGCAAATAAGAAAAAACGCAAACCAGCGGTAATTGTCAACGCCCCAGACCCTAAGAAAGTGATTACAGAAATAAAGAAAAGGAAAAACGAGGAATTCGAGGTGAAACTTCAAAAAGACGAAACCCGGATTATTCCCAAAACAGATGAAGGTCAAATGGAGATCCAGAAATACGCGGAAGAAAACCAGCTGGAATTCCACGCCCCAACCATCGGACCCCCCCCCCCCCCTCGTGTTGTCATCAAAGGACTACCTGTCGACATGGAGCTTGGAGAGATTGTGAAGGAATTCACTGCAAGGAAACGAGAAGTTATCCACATAAGACAGTTCCGGAACCGTGACGGTCTTCTCCCGATATTCTGCATCCACCTCAAGAAAAACGACCAGCCTGAAGAAATTTACTCCGAAAAGATGAAAATAGGAGACTTCATTGTACAACTTGAGAGACCACGTCGAGGCTCACTACAATGTTACAAATGCCAGAGGTGGGGCCATTCATCTTATTTGTGCCATGTGCAGGAAAAATGTTTGGTCTGCGCCGGGAACCACCGTCTAAGAGACTGCCCCAACCGCAGCAAGACCCCCAGATGTGCTAACTGCAATGGCAGTCACACTGCAAATTCACCAGACTGCCAGGAAAACCTCCACCACCATCGGACCAGCCCCTTCAGCCAGATGACCAAGGGAGGCCCTCGGAGGCAAGGCCCCCTCCCCCGCCAGAATGATATCCAACACCTACTAAAGAACTTACTCCAGACGCTCATGGCGTCCTCATTGTGAGACACGCTCACAGACTTTCTTTGCGCTCCCTAACCGGAGACGCTCGATGTTACGCCTTAAAGGGCGTTCGAAATCATGTTCATGAACAAGTAACCAAGTTCTCGGGTAAAAGAGCAAACCCTTCTCTGTACGCCCGATCCAAATTCTTGTGCAGATGCAGGTGCTTATGGTGGCAGACGAGCCCCACCCATTCTGTGTGAGTTTGACACATTCTCCTTTATCCCGCCATACCTAAGGCGGCCATGATGATGATTACACCCTAACGGATGATTTGAAGTTATGCAGCTGATCAATATACAATAACTCTGATACGAAAGCTACTTTTCTCTCTGAACACCCGTTACAATTTCTTGTTCAAGTGCACAAAACAATGTCCAAGTACATTCTTATCAATGTTCTTCAGGCAGAGATACCAAACATACGGTTTTTGAGTGACTGTATTACATTTTGTTGTTATTATGTATGTTAAGCAGGTTTCATCAAAGCCAAAAAGTAGTTAAAGTACAAATAGTTCTATACTCTGTAAGTTAATATTATGCTTGCAGTATTCTTGAATACATTGTCTTAAGAAGTAATGTTATACTAGCATTGCTGATGACCTTTTTAATTCTCTCTCATTTTAATGAACAAAAGGGTTTCAGAAGTTGTTAAAATCCTCGTAATGTAATTAAAACTTAATAACCTGTAATTTGTATAACTCGTGCAATAAAAATGCAATACTTGGTGAACTTGCAATTTTGTTAGTTATTTCATTTGAAACATTGGGGCAGAGAGGTCAATTCATATCAACTTGTTAGGTTATTATAATCTGATTTATCTTGTGTAATGATCTCATACTAGCATTGTTGATAACCTTGTTTATTCACTCTCATTTTAATTATTTAACAAGAATGTTTCCGAAGTTTTTAAAAGCCTTGTAACACAATAAAATTGTTTAATGGCCTCAAATTTGTTTTACTGTCATGCTCTTAAAGATAAAATTCTTGGAAAAGTTGCAATATTTTTAGTTATTTCATTTGTAATATCGGGTCAGAGTGGTCAATTCTTGTTACCTTGTAAAGTTTTCATGCTCTGAAGAACTTAAATGATAAAGAGCCTTCAAGTTTTAATAAAATATCCACAAAGGGGAAGATCAAATACTAAAGATCAAACATTTACTCTCACCTAAATTTCCGTTCAGCATAATACATAAAATAAACTGATTAATTGGACGTCTGTAACCAAGAAATGAAATTGTATGATTTCCACAAATCGTACGTGTTCCAAAAAGATATTTATTTATACGCTATCCATGATATTTATTTAAAAACCACCGTAACGTATATAAATTGTAATTGGTCAATTTGTCCCTTTTTTGTTTACGTTTTTGCGATTTTGTTGCGGTCGCGGTTAAATCCTGCCTCGTGTTTCAAATCGAGATTTTTCAACAGTCGTGTTTGAATAGTGTGACCGGTTACCACTTAAGCTAGTATTGGTCAAAAAAACCTAGATTCAGGCAGCAATTCAAGTGAGACACGAACGATCGCAACTCGCCAATGCAATTGCAAAATCCCAAATTTGGATTCAAGTGAAACGTTACAATCACTACGAGATGCGATTCTATCGCAATTTGCTTGGGTAATTACAAGCTGTTCCCTCTAAAACGATGCATAATGGTTAATGGATAATTGTCCCGCTCCACACTCTAGTTCATGTGGAAAAAATGCCTTCGGTGAGCAATAAAGGCGAAAGATTTAAGAGGAAAGTGAAGAAAAATGCGTATTTTTTTTAAAGAAAATAAATAAAAAAATTTTTATTTTTGGGAAAATTCGGCGCATAAGTGAAATATTTATCTATAGAGCGACGCATAAACGAATGATACTAT